>JARSSU010038919.1:0-21019 GCA_029619165.1 Eurosta solidaginis
CCCACTCGTATGGTAGGAAGCCGCCACAGTTCGCCAGATACATCAATCGTGAGCGCAGGACTCGTAAACTGCGTCAACTGCCAGCCAATGGTAATATTGGCATCCGACCACCTGCCAATACCTATTTCGCTCGAGCGTACCGCCGACTTCATCGTCACCGAAAAACGCACTTTCATAAACTTTAAAAAGAAAAGTGGGATGAATACAAATCGTTTACAGACAGCCGCTTTACTGCCCTCCCTATTCCGACTGATGCTCGCCAAGGGGAGCGTGCTTTCCGCAAGGTCATTGAATCCGCCTCGGCTCGCTTTATTCCCGCCAGAATAATGCCCGAAATTCGCGTCATTTCGGCGGAGGCCGCAAATTTAGCGAGAGAACGTGACCTTATAAGACAGCTCGATCCCGGCGACCCCCAAATAAGGAATATAAACCAACGCATCAGATTGCTTGTGGATGAACACAAGCGTGGGAAATGGGAGGAGCATCTAAGTAGTTGTAACCTCTCTGCCGGTGTGGGTAAGCTGTAAATAAATAAAAAATAAATGTAAGGCGCGATAACCTCCGAAGAGATCTTAGGCCGAGCTTCTCTTCCAATTTGCTTCGTGCTCGTATTTTCCTACAAATTGGCGGGATGGGACCTACTTGTTTAATGCCGACTCCGAACGGCAACTGCAAGGCAGATGAGTTTTCACTGAGAGCTTTTCATGGCAGAAATACACTCGGAGTGCTTGCCAAACACTGCCGAGGGGCAACCCCGCTTAGAAAAATTATCTTCTAATTGAAAAAATTTGTTTCTAGAGTTTTTGATGTTGATTTTTCCGGGGCGTGAACCCAGGATCTTCGGTGTGGTAGGCGTAGCACGCTACCATCACACCACGGCGGCCGCCAAGCTGTGGTCCACCATAAAGTCCCTATCGAATCCGTCCAAGCACAATAACAAAATTTCCATCGCCTTTGGCGATAAAATGCTGTCGATTGCGAAAAAATGCACGAGCGCTTTTTACCGACATATATAAAGCATTCTACGGCTGACAAAGTAATGGAAAATGGCCAAGTTGGTCATGCTACTAAAGCCTGGGAAACCAGCTAACATAGGAGATTCATATCGCCCGATATATCTCCTATCGCCAGTAGCCAAGAAACTTGAAGCCAATTTGCTCCCCCGACGTCCCAAATGCCGACCATTTTCAACATCCACGTCAATGGCACTACGCTACCCACTGTCTTACACTCCAAAGTCTTGGGTGTGACGTTTGATCAGGATCTACATTTTTGTGAGCATGCGCCGCAATTGTACCGAAAATCCACAGCCGTAATAAAAACCTCAAATCTCTTGCTGGCAGTACTTGGGGAAAAGATAAAAAAAACGCTCATTACCACTTACAAAGCAATTGGCCAGCCGAAAGACTACACACTGGAAGAAGCTACAGGCCTACCAAAATACTGCCCTCAGAACCGCCACGGGTTGTCTTCTTATAATAATACCTAATGGCTTAATACCTTCCAAAGCCCACCCGACCGGCGCGAGGGGAGTATCCGCATGACGCACCTATTTGTTTTTGCCGAGTTGTTGATGGGCGGAGGTTTGTTAAGCGTCGAGATCTAAAACTGCTCAGCTACAGAATAAAAATCATCAGCTGTGTACCATACATAACAGTTAGAAATTATACATACATATATATATATATATTTTTGTTTGTTTGTTACGAGTTAAGGTAGGATAAGACAGTTTTCTTTATGGTAAAAAGTGAATCCGTTATATCAAATGAATTAGAATGAGTGTTAAAATCATGACACAAACACCAAAAAGGTTCATTCAATTCGAAATTAGTTCTACACTGCCTCAAAAGAAGAGGTTTGTAATGTCTTGACACTCGTGATGGGACGTTAAAGCTTACTTCGTTTAAAAGAATTGGACTAGAAATCAATCCATTCAGGAGTTTAGGCATAAATATAACGCCTAGCATTTCTCTACGACTTGCATGAGTTGGAAGATTGATATGCTTCAACCGACTAGTATAACTGAAAATTCCTTAAAGAGAAAAGTAGAAATTACTTTTGTATTGATTTAAGTCGATATTGTGGATTCGAGACTATTGATCCGTATTCTAGTATCGGATTAACTAAATTGATGAAAAGGACGTTAGTTTCATAAGGGTCACTAAATTCTTTGGACCACCGTTTCACGAATGAAAGAACACCCTTAGTCTTATTGACAGTAGCATTAATGTGAAGGTTGAAACTAAGTTTATCATCTATCGTGAACCCAAGTCCACAAAATAGTTTACTGATAGAAGACAAAAATTATTAATTACGTAAGAGGCTGTTGGCAAAGATCTCCGAGAGAGGCATATGAATTTGCATTTATTGAGTTTCAGCGGCATAGGCAGTTTAAATCCGCTTGAAGCAAGGGACGTTCTTCGATGGACGCATAAGGTCTAAAAGGTTTTACATCATCAGCATACATTCAGATTTTGGAATATTTTATAGTGGTAAAAATATCATTAATAAATAGCAAGAACAAAATTGGACCAAGGTGACTGCCTTGTGGGACGCCAGAGGGAACATCGATGACATTTGAAAGAGTATTTTTAAAATAACTTTTTGCGTTCAACCGCAGAAATACTACAAGATCCACTGGCTGAGACCAGATTGGAAGCCAAGCCGATGGCCCCAGAACGCCATCTACATAATGAGGCGAGGATACTCCCTATTAGGGAGAGAAATGAAATACTAACCAAACAGTTCCTGTTGAACATCCAGAAACCTGGGTATCCCAACAGACATCTGATTGATGAGCCAACACCGTCCAGGGGCTTAAGGAGTCATCTCAGTAAGCATTATGAGACAATACGGCACCTGAGAACACAGCCGTATGAAGCCAAAAAACACAAGCAGGTCGTCAGTGGACTCCATAAACAGACGTCGGACTTCTATACCAGGAATTGCCCGGTGAATCCTGTACCCAAAGAACAATACCCTAAACTTGCAGAAGAGGAACGCACACTTCCTAGGGAAACGCGAGTCACTCTAGCTGAACTTCAATCTGGATACTGTAATAGGTTAAACTCTTACTTATCCAGAATTAACCCTGACACACCCAATGTGCCAGAGTGACGTGCGTCTCCCCGGGGAGATTGCTTTCCTCAACTGCAATATTCTGGTTGGCTATTTGGCATTTAGAACGAGTTCACCAGGCAATTATAGGGATAAACCTGTGGCGACTCATCATGGATGAGACTGAGGGCCTCTTTATTCTCATCAAGATCAAACGGCTAAACTTTTATGTGTGGAAGATGACTTCTTAAGTTCCTGAGAGGCGGAGTCTCTTCAATACGATTTATGGGTATTCAACAGAAACTGGTTGTTCAGCATTCCACTTCTTTCCTTTATGGAGATTATCCCGCCTTGCTGTGTAAATGGTATTCTGGTGATGTTAGAAGACATCACGTGGCAGTTCTGAGTGGCCTTCGTCATGAACAGCAAGGAGCAAGTTTAAAAAATATTGTGGGCTAGCAAAGAATAGGTAATAGGAACTACCTAGAATACACCGGTGCAACCAGCCTTTGGCTTAGAGAGGTTTAAGGATACGGAAATCTCTCTATGAACAAACGATGGGATCGATCAATTGGTTAGGAGCTTAGAATATACGCGCGGCAGGTATGCCTGTCGTAAGAGGCAACTAAAATACCCAGTGATTCAGGGGTTGTGTAGCGCAAACTTCAAGGGGTTGCCAGCGCAATTTGTAGATTCTCCAACCCAATTGTCAGCCTCACCTACCCGTGGCGAATCGTGTTTCTCCACAAAACATTCGGGAAGTGTCTTTATCGCTACAAAAACAACAACAGCAGTACATAATCAATCAACCGGGAAATTTTGCGGTTTACAGACAGGTGACGCCTCAACAGTTCCAAGTGTCTTAATCTCAATTTAAATATAGAGTACACTAAACCCAACGTTTTTACATGAGATTATATAACTCAACTAGGATAATATAATTTTTGAGCTGAAAATTTGAAAAACTAAAAAGCAATATTTTTAAGACATCTGTTGATACTTAGATGCTTTCGGAAGTTTGTCCAATTAGGGGTTGACAGAAAAACTATGGGTCGCAAAGCCGCTTTTGCTTCGGCTTTGCAACCCAAGTAGGTTCGACATGGTAGAAAAAAATAGTTTCCGGAACGTACTGGATAAATATTAGGCAAAGGGCCGTCATCGGCGATAATGCTCTCTAAAGTCTTCAGGAGTGTTCTTATCGGTACAAAAAGAAGAGAAAGTGTACTCCTCTACTTATTAAAAGCTTTCTACATTGACTTTCGGAACTAGCGATATCCTTTCGGCACAGTGGTGTATACACGAAAGAGTTCCAAACTAGCTATATTAACAAAATAAAAATGATCTTAAGCTAAGGGTTAGTTCGAAAATGCTTATAGACAACATCAATACTTACTTAAACAAAAGTACAAACAAAACTGCCTATTCAATGAGCATTAACACGCAATTAATCACACCAACAATATACTAATCGTAATTGATACGACAGCCAGTCAGTGGAACGGGGTTGCGGGCGCATCATGGCAAATGGTCGAGCATAAAAAGTGATGGAACCCTTCTATCAGATCAAATTAGTATTTGTAATGTGTCGAGTGCATTTGACCGCAAAGCAAACGTTAAACAAAAAAGAATTGCAAGCGCATTCTAAGCAATTAGAAACAGGGAAAGTTTGCTGCAAGATTAAAAAAAGAGTTTTTCTCAATTGAACACTGACACTTGAACATTATTGTTGACACCCTAACGAGATGCACTTTTGATTGCTTGCCAACAATAATGGCGTTGATGATGATAATTTTTATTAAATTATTAAATTAACGTTGTTAGAAATTCTGTAAGTTTCACTGCACAAATACCTAATCGCATGTTTAGTAAGGCAGGGCTGGATCAACCATCTCGAGGATCGATAGAAGTACAAGGCAACCAAAACCTTCCTTTTCCTTTCTCCCGATTTATGCGTCAATGATGGTTTGGTGTCAAGTTTAATCCAATTGATTAAAACTTCTATGATAGTTTGCTGTCGAACGAATTTAACACTGTCAAACAGTACGAGCGATATTATCCTAATTGAGTTTGGCTAAATTCAGCAATCAAGTACCCCCGAGTTAACAGAGCTAGCTCTGTTTTGCAAGGGACGACAGCTTATCCGCATAATTCAGGCAAGTTGATCGCGACACTTTCGTGACCCTGTAAAACGTTCGTTAGTGTACTCAGACATTTCCTGTTGACAAGTATTTCCAGGTCTACGGCTTGAAGCAGGTCGTTCATTACCATAACCCAGTCAGCAATCTGCTGATGAACTCTACCAAAGTCGAATTAACTCTCAATTGAAGGAGCCCTTTTCAATACGCGCTGGTATAATATTATTAAAGGCTCTTTTCATATCATAAAAGGGACTCATCACAAATTCTTTGCTTCCAATGTTTCCCTGTAACAGGTTGATATCGTTATGAAAAGTCGTTCCGTAATCCTGCGCTTACAATAGGATTGTTGAAATACCGAAAACCGCTCTCAATTTATCCCGCTCCTTACAAAAGATCAAGCAAACTTTTCGACGTTATTAGAAGGAGCGAGGATAGGCTAATTTGTCTATTTGGCTTATGATGTTGACTTTGACCATATTGAAAGACTTGGGGACATGGTCAAACATGGACAGACAGTTGGCGTAAATGCGATCCCGCCAGCTGCAGACACCTCTTCAAAATCTCAGAAGTTGTACAGAAATTATTCCGTCCGGCAAAATGGCTTTGTCCAAGGGGGGTGGATGGCATTTCTCATCGACTAGCAATCGTGAGCTGTGAAGTAGATTCCTGGGCAACTGGGGCATTGGGTGTCCATTAGAAACTTCAATGAAGCAGGATCCCTCAGGAGAATCTTCCACGAACTTATCCACCTCGGATGATGGATGGTCTTAATTACATTAAAGTACATCCTGCCTTAATCAGATGGATCGGTTGCATGTTAAATTGCAGAAAGATTACATCACAATGGGGATTGTACGGGGCCACGAAATCAGTGGACAGGGGCACGCCGCAGGGAGGGGTGCTATCACTTCTGCTGTGGACGCTGGTCATCAATCAACTGCTCAGGCAATTCGATGAGGGACCCGTAAAAATTACGGCTTACGCAGATGACGTTGCAGTTTTCCTAAGTGGAAAGTGCCTTCCAACGATTAGTTCTTTGATGGATCGGGCGCTTCGGGATATTCATACCTGGGCATCTAATGTCGGGTTGAAAGTCAATGCGGAAAAGACGGATATGGTCTTGTTTACAAAGAGGTACAAGGTCCCAAATTGGACCAGGCCTAAGCTAGGAGGGGTGACCTTACAGGAGAAACCTTGCACAAAATATCTAGGAATCATCCTAGACAGTAAGCTGTCATGGAAGCTCAACGTGGAGGAGAGGGTCAAGAAGGCCTCAACGGCACTCTATGCATGTAAAAGATTGCTGGGGTGTACGTGGGGCCTATCGCCCTCTCTTTCTCATTGGGTTTTTACAGCGATTGTAAGCCTTATACTATACTATGTGGTTCTTGTTTGGTGGAAAGCCACACAAAAAACAACATACCTCAAAAAATTAGAGAGGTATGCAGACTATCGATACATAGCATTACGGGAGCTCTGAAAACAACCCCGACGGCTGCACTGTATGCCATTCTGCACATCCCACCTGTAGACCTGGTAGCAAATAACAAAGCGTTAACGACCGCAACCAGGCTCGGTGCTGCGGGGCAGCTTGAGCGCCGACCATATGGTCATACTAGTATAGGGTCATCAATCACAAGACGAACAGACTACATGATTCCCTATCTGCGCCTCGAGGGAGATCTTAAGGCCACAATAGAGGTGGACGGTTGGCGCAAGGGTGCGCAAATGGCGGACGAGGCGATACATGTGTAACCCGATGTTTCCAAAGTAGTGGAAGGAGTAGGGTCTGCGGTATACTGGCTGATCCGGAAATAAGCAGATCCTACAGGCAGCCAAAGCAGTAGAAACCCTGGAAGAGAATAGCTTAAGCTGCAACCGTGTTAACTTTTATATTGACAGTCAAGCAACAATTAAGGCAGTAATCTCGCATAGCACAGCATCTAAATGCGTGTTAGAGTGTAGGCAGTCTCTGGAGAGAATCGGGACAGGGAGAAGCATACATCTATATTGGGTCCCAGGGCATATGGGAATGAAAAAGCGGACGAACTAGCTAAAAAGGGCGCATCCCTTGAATCTTGCTCCGTAGATGTCCCAATTAGATTGGGCGAGATTAAGCGAGGGCGAGAGGTGCACATGATCGACCAAGCGGGAAAGGTGTGGGTTCAAGCGCGGGGCTGTAAAGTGTCGAAGATTATGTGTAGGTCTTACAACCTTAGACTAACACAGTTGCTTCTATCATTAAAAAGAGAGGACTGTAGACTCATGACGCGGATTCTGACTGGACACTGCCTTCTGGCGTCACATTGCTTTAAATTAGGCTTGGTCAGTGATAGCAGATGTAGGAACTGCGTGTTGGAGGAGGAAACGATCGAGCACGTTCTGTGCTCGTGCCCTGCACTTGCCAGGCTAAGACTCCAGCTATTAGGAGTGATACAGCTGTCAGATCTACAAGCAGCAAATGGCTTAAGTCCTAGGAAGCTTCTAGTATTTGCCAAGAAGACGGACTTATTTTATGACATAGGTCCTGGCTTTTGATACGGTTTTTCAGTTTGGTCGTTAAAACAAACTTCTGCTAACACTACGGACTCAATCAGTCTATGTGAGGTCCTCATGGACCGGCTGGTTCAACCTACGTACCTATCCACCACGGCATTCACAGCAGTTTCGGAAAGCACTGCTCATGCCGTAGGTGGGATATGCATAAACCCTCGTTTAAAATAAAAGCAAAAATGACTAACTACTAGCATTGATAAATCCGCCACCTGCCCACATTGCTTCAGTATTGATTTTGCTGATAAATTGTGGCAGCGGTCCGATGCATCGCAGTGGGCCATGTATGCCAAGACCAGCCACAAATTCTTTTCGCCACTTTTATATGGGCTGACTTTTGAAACGTTTAAAATCAGAATTTGAGCACCCACCCATTATTACAATTTTCTTGGAGGACGCCTTATCTCGGAATTGGTTTCTAAATCGCCCTTTCCTACTGAAGATATTTTCACTGATATGATATTAATAAGAAATTATATTTTCAAGTATTAAGTTGAAATATGTATATTGGTATGATTTCCTTCTATGCGGGGCCTCCTTTCTGCGCAAACTTTCATTTTCTCATGGTTATTCCAGCTCTGTGTATATATGTATGTATGTACGTAAGTGCTTGTGTAATTCTAACTGTTGAATGCGTACAAATGACCAACAATTAAAAATGCACCAAATGCGAACAAACAAATAGACGAGCAAAAAAGTTCAAAGAATCATTAATGTGGACTTTAGCCGATCTTCAGTCATTAATGCTTGCCACATAGCAGACAACAGACATTCATTCATTCATTCTTTAACTCTTTACGCGCCGGTCTGCAGTAGAGCTGCAAAAGTATCGATATAAATATCGATACATCGATACCAGGTTCTTTGTTGCGATTATCGATGTTTTTTTCTAAATATCGAGTACTTTATTCCCATTTCTTACTCCTTTTTCTTGCGGCGAAATTACCAGCGTCTAAAACCTTGGTAAGACAAATAAAACGTGAATAAATAAAATTACATACATTATGTCAGATTTGTGTTTATTTTAGATGAATACCTAACAATTTGGTGGCTCTGAATATTGTAAAATTCTTACAAAAATTCAATGTGAAAGTTACGTTATTTTTATACTCAGTTGAGCAGAGCTCACAGAGTATATTAACTTTGATTGGATAACGGCCTTATCCGTCCGTCCGTTAACACGATAACTTGAGTAAATTTTAAGGTATCTTGATGAAGTTTGGTATGTAGGTTCCTGAGCACTCATCTCAGATCGCTATTTAAAATGAACAATATCGGACTATAACCACGCCCACTTTTTCGATATCGAAAATTTCGAAAAACCGAAAAAGTGCGATAATTCATTACCAAAAACGGATAAAGCGACGAAACTTGGTAGGTGAGTTGAACCTATGACGCATAATAGAAAATTAGTAAAATTTTGGACAATGGGCGTGGCACCGCCCACTTTTAAAAGAAGGTAATTTAATACTTTTGTAAGTTGTAATTTGGCAGTCGTTGAAGATATCGTGATGAAATTTGGCGGAACGTTACTCCTATTACTATATTTATGCTCAGTAAAAAAAAATTTTAAGTAAAATTTTAACAAAAAATTTAATATCTTTACAGTATATAATTAAATTATGTCAGCATTCAACTCCATGCAGTAATGATATGGTGAAAATGGGCGTGACTCCGCCCTTTTTCATTTCATTTGTCTAGAATACTTTTAATGCCATAAGTCGAACAAAAATTTACCAATCCTTGTGAAATTTGGTAGGGGCCTAGATTCCAGGACGATAACTTATTTCTGTGAAAAGGGCGAAATCGGTTGAAGCCACGCCCAGTTTTTATACCGTCGACCGTCTGTCCTTCCGCTCGGCCGTTAATACGATAACTTGAGCAAAAATCGATATATCTTTACAAAACTCAGTTCACGTACTTATCCGAACTCACTTTGAATTGGTATAAAAAATGGCCGACATCCGACTATGACCACGGCCACTTTTTCGATATCGAAAATTACGAAAAATGAAAAAAATGCCATAATTCCATACCAAATACGAAAAAAGGGATGAAACATGGTAATTGGATTGGTTTATTGACGCAAAATATAACTTTAGAAAAAACTTTGTAAAATGGGTGTGAAACTTACCATATTAAGTAGAAGAAAATGAAAAAGTTCTGCAGGGCGAAATAAAAAACCTTTGAAATCTTGCAGGAATACTGTTCGTGGTATTACATATATAAATAAATTAGCGGTATCCCAGATGATGTTCTGGGTCACCCTGGTCCACATTTTGGTCGATATCGCGAAAACGCCTTCACATATACAACTAAGGATCACTCCCATTTAAAACCCTCATTAATACCTTTCATTTGATACCCATATCATACAAACACATTCTAGAGTCACCCCTGGTCCACCTTTATGGCGATATCTCGAAAAGGCGTCCACCTATGGAACTAGTGCCCACTCCCTCATAAAATACTCTTTAATGCCCTTAATTTGATACACATGTCATACAAACACATTCCAGGGTTAACCTCGGTTCATTTCCCTACATGGTTATTTTCTCTTATGTTGTCACCACAGCTCTCAACTGAGTATGTAATGTTCGGTTACACCCGAACTCAACCTTCCTTACTTGATTTCATATTATATACACATATATACATGTATTCGTATATGTAGATATACACGCAACAGAAGACATCATTGAGTTTGAATACGAATATTGTGTTGCCAAAAGCTACGAAGTACAAAGTCAAGCATTTGGACCCATTTTGACAAAATCAGTAATATTATTGCAAAAATGTTATACATCTAGTGGTAATACGTCCAATTTGTTTCACCATCTAGAACGATCGCATACAACTGCAAATTTAGATTCACATAACTCGCCAAATAAGATTATTTTATATAAGAAAAAATATATGAAGATCCATCATCACGTAAAAGGCTTTTGCCAGCACCCTACTGGGGTTTAGCCACCGCAGACGTTCGACCTTTTCCCATAGTGGATGACAAAGGGTGTCGTAACTTTGTATATACCCTCGCTTCGCTGTATAAGCTACCATCGCGCACAACTTTGCAGAATGTGTTTTATGATCGTTTCGAAGATATGGAGACAATATTACATATATATATACATGTATATATTGTATTTACATAAATGTCTGATATATACCTGCTATTGCTTTTAAATTGAGTAAGCGATTTTCACTATAACAAAAAATTCGATATATATCGCGATATATCGATACCCTCCCTCTTAAATATCGAAAATATCTAGTAAGCCGAATATCGATACTTTTGTAGCTCTAGTCTGCAGTGGAATCGCAAACTTACAACTATACAAATATTAATTATCAAATACAGTTGTTGTTGTTACATGAAGTAGCAATCTTCAAATCGGTTGCTTGAGGTCAGCTGGCACTTTGACTGTCGAAGTTGCTTGTGAGCCTAGAATTTGATTAGATTAAGGCAAGAAAAATGTATTTGCAGTTAATTCGTGTTCATGTTGTATCCCATTTAACGACTCGAAAAATTATGGCTTTTAATTAGACAAAATGCAACTGTCTAAAGGCACACTTCAAAATTAAACGAAAAAAAAATGTTATTTAAGATTGTGAAGAGCTCTCTGGCAATTCGTATATGGCTGGTTAGGTAAAATATCGATTGTGACATTCTTTATCAACTCCTTAAACAAGATTTGTAGAAAGGAATAAGATTTCCGTGAAGGAGTGATGCTTCCACTTTACCCTATAACCTTTTTCAGAGCGAGACCGACTAGTACTTATGACAATTAAAGCCAAAAACAATAAAGGGAGTTTCACAGCAAGCTGAATATACAGAAATGGGACATCTATCTCTGATCTTTTTACTACGGAAGTGCAAATACTCATACTGTGAGAGATAAAGATTGTGACCGCGTTGGCCTAAGGAATGTTATTGCTGGAATTTTATTTGGGTCAAGTAATGTATCGTAAAAATGCGGAAAACAACGAATGCGATTCTTAAACATTCTCGAAATTGTAAACGAAAATAATCCCAAAATTTTCCCGAATACAATCTCGAAACGGTCTCGAAATGCTTCCGAAAACGAAACGCACCCGAAATAGGCTGTAAATGACCCGATGATTAACGTAAAACTGTCCTAAAATAGTATACAAAATTATGCCGAACACAATTCCGAAACGGTTCCGAAATCGACCCGTAATAATTCCGAAACTATCCCGACCACAAACTTGAAACTCTCCGGGAATTATTCCAAGTACAAACCCGAAATTATCACTTAATAAAAAAAAATATTCTGCGCAATTACCTCTGAGGAGGTGAAGACAGATGTCTTCTGCTCCCAGCGGGTTAGGGGATCAGAATATACCCGCGGTAAGTATACCTGTCGTAAGAGGCGACTAAAATACCAGATTCAAGGGGTTGTGTAACGCAACCCTTCAGGTTGCCAGCGCAATATATAGCTTCTCCGAACCCAATTGTCAACCTCACCTATCCGCGGCGAATCCTGTTTCACTAACAGACGAGGCTCTGGCGACCACAAGCTCCTCATGGAAATTGGCGGTGGGGAGGGGGGAATGGCCTGAAGGTTTAATGTGGCCACATAAATCGTTCCCGAGATGGTCGGGCTAGCACCTTAATGGTGCTGTGGTACCGGAGCGTACCGGATCTTTATCCGGCAAAGGACCATCACATCGATTACACTCCCCAAAGCCTTCGGGGAGCAACCTTATCGCAGATGTCTTCTAACGAAGCCGTAAGGTTAATCACGTTCCAGGGAACTCAAGGAGATGGAGACTTAAATCGAGTTCAGCAGATTGTTGTTTCTCAACTTTTCGAGTCTTTCAACGGTATTATAAGCCGTGTTTTTTAACACGCGTATATCCGTTTACGCTTAAACTTTATATTGACTGCTAAGCGACAAACTATAAATACTCCTCTGAAATTGCTGCGCATAAATTTTGTCCTACTAAATTTCAATACTCATTATACTCAGATGTAACTGAAATATGTGTCTTTGTTTCACCCTCTACACTAATTCTATGTATTCTATGTGTGTCCACAATTCATCGCAACTGATTCAGCTATATGTTATACCCTATGGCCATCAGAGCGTTGCGTCTCCGCTTTTCGGTACACCCTGTTGCTGTAGCTAGTTGTTTAACCACAGCCGCTAGATGGGTCTCCTAAGCATTATCTAAGCGAGGATAGGCGTTTTTTTACACGCGCAAACGAAAGCGTATACGCGCGTGTTAAAAACACGGCTATAGTATGATTCAACAGTTGTAACTCTTCTTTGTAATAAAATACCATGTTTGCAGAATGAGCTCACGACCAACATATATACACCAGCTAACTTAAGATCGTATCAACTACTAGACATCATCATCAAGTCACAGCAACTATAACTGACGCCGATTGGGAGCAGCAAGGGAGGTCAAGTCTTCTTCCAGCTAACTCTCCCAACTCAATGGAGGTCTACACTTCCTCTGCTTCCAACCGCGGAGTCGATTCAAATACTTTCTTGGCCGGAGCATCGTTTGGGCTTTTATTCGTTGCCATATCTCCATATATGCATATATACGCATGCGTAAAGCTAAAACCGCGCAGTATTATACTCCAATGGCCATCTCAACACAGGTATGATGAGCGACTTGTAGTAGTTCTTCACTATTAATGATGGTGCGCGCGAAGTTCTTCACTCTTGATGCACGATTCTTATTGAATGTGGACAATTACTCCCTTATTTTCCTTTCCAATTAAAAAATCATATCGAAGGAAGTCGCCTTGTTCAAGCCTTATTTTGTTTCGAATAGCACGGAGATGTACTCTCCAGTCCTTACGAAGGTGGTTGGTGTTGTGTTATTGTCATTAAATAACCCTTATTAACTTTACAAAGAACTTAAGTGCAGACCCAGCAGCATACAAGCAACTCCTTTTTGTGATGTCAAAGACTACATTGAAGTTGGCGTTCTGTTTACCAGTTCTACAGCCGCTCTAAAAATTCCCTACCAGTTCATTCTCCTTTGGCTTCAGTCTTTCGCCCATACGCTAGATAATCAAAACATCATACATGATAATTTGCAGGGTGATAGCGCGGTCCTGTGGATAGAGAAAGCACAGTTAATTTCCAATTTCATACCTCATTAAAAAGGATAAAATAAGCTTTGGAATTTTAAATGACATCTTAGTTTCAGGAAGACATGACTAGATTATATGAAGAAAAACAAGGTCTACTTTAATCAAATTTTTTATTGGAAATCATGAAAATAACTCAAATCGTAAAATTTTACATGAATACGACATTCTTTAGAGTTGCCCAATTATTTCCGGAGTTCAGTAAAATAATCCAGATCTTCAATGCTTAAATTAGACAAGACCTATATATATATACATTTCGGATATACCGTTGGCTGAATTACCTAACTTCTTTACCTGCGTTGTTCGGTAACGGTATCTGGGCTCATTATGCTTTAACCCAGTCAGCTAGCTATGGCTAGCTATGGCCATACATTCATAGTCTGTGAACTTATCAGCGCGTCTTAAATATTTACGTTGTATGTACCTAATCATGCAATTTTCTTCACCTTACTAGTGCGCCTGCGCACCTCATTGTTGTTAAGTTTAAGCTTTTGGCAAATCTTTAACGCTGCGCTGGAGTTGCGTCAGATATGCATTATTTATCTTCAAAGTCTTGTCTATGCTTGCTCATTTTCTTTGTGATCTTGTACGATCCGCTTTTGCTATTTTGACCAATTTTCTTATTTTTGCTTAATGATCAATAGAGACAAAACAATACGCGCCCACCGATTCATCTGAGCAAGTTATTCGTATACACCAGTAATGTTGATATATTTGTGGCTTTCTTTTGATGCCAGCCAATGGCATGCAATGGCTTTTGCGAAATTATCGATACATTGGATATAAATAACGTGTGTGTTTAAATCTCTTTTATGGAATTTGAGCCGAGTTGAAGCTAATTTTTTTTAGCACATAGGATGCGAGGGTTCTAATAGAGCGCCACCAAATTCACGAAATTTGGTTGGGGGTGCGAAATACTAAACATCAGCCAAGGCATTTGTCTTCACTGTCGTTACGCTTACAACTCGATATACTCTAACGTTGCAAAACATGTGCGCGGAATGTCTCTGTCAATTGCAACGCCCATGAGTGGAAGTCGCGTGTAAAACGCCTGAATCTCTCATTGGCATTCGCATCCCTTGCACTCACCAGAACATTTTGTGAGACTGCGAATGGACTCGACACTTGTGGTAGCTCCCTTAAACTCTGCCAGATTTATGCTGTAAAAGAACAACACTGAACGCTTAAATAATGGACCGTATCAGTATTATACGAACCATTTTTCCATCACAATATCTCGTAATTGGTGAATCGGGATTAATGACATACATGTACCGAGTGGCACGTGTACTCATTCGATCCATAATACTTTTCATCATTTTGACAGATCTCACATCGCTTGAGTGAAATGTATTTCGAGCTCCGTGATTCGATATAACACGTAGGTGGCTCTGATCTGACGAATCTTGAGTCGATAATTATATGAAATAACACATATCTCGCTCTATCGTTTGTAGAGGTCGAAACGATCGCTCAAGCATACTACAAAACTAAACTTTCTACTTAGATTATAACTGAGTTTAAGGAGCTTTGGAGCTCTCTTTTCCTGTAGAAACAGTCATCCACGTACTCGATCATGAAGGAAATCAGTATGCTTTGACATAGAGTGAGCACTGCTCTTAAACATGTTCATGTCTAAGTAGGCCAAGTATGTTTGATTTCTAGTACTTCCATAGTTTCGTGTTATAGCTAGTACGAAAGGCGTGCGTTGCCTATAGCTGGGATTTTTAAAGTCGATGGGGTACATGTAGCCGCCGCGCTTTGCACGAAAGGTATTCGAGTGCTTGTGTTACCTCTTCGCGATGCTCTCTCTCGCGCATATTTCGCAAGGTCAAGGTTCTCATTAGCTGCCTGTCTATGACTATGTGGGCCAGCTCCACTATCACCTCTATAAGTGGTCAGCTTTGATCTTAATATGAGCTGAATCAGCTTTTCTGTGTCCTAGACATTAAGCGCACCGGTCTATTACTCAAATTCATGCATTCTTAATAATGTAGAAAAAGCTAAGATTCGCGGTGAATGCTGGATTGGCCAATTTAATTGGTCAGTTTTTCTGCTTATTTATAGGTTATTTTCACGTATCATAATGGCACGCATCTGTTGATTGGCTCCAGCCGTTAACGAAGCCAGTCCCTCATAATCCACTTTATCTCTCTCTAGTGATAGGATAACAGAAGAGTAATGTAGAGCATCCTGACTTTGTCTACATTATACTGGTCCAGCTAGGGCAGGGCAGTCTAACCTGCTTTTGGCGAAGTTTCTCTGTATCTTAAGCATTATCAAAGCTGTCATCTGAGTTATATCACCAGATTTTTTAAACTCAGCTGAGCAGTAGCTTACAGCAGTATATTGATTTTGTTCGCATAACGAGTGACCCTTCTCCGTACAGCATAACTATCAAGATGATATCTAGACTTTCTATATATCAAAAGGATCTGGCGAAGAAAAGAAGTCATTTAGCCATGTCGCGTCGTCCGGCCAGTCTATGCCGTTAACACGAGTACTTGAGTATTCTGCATCTGAGTATCTTAATGGAATTTGGTGTGCTATTGTGAGTCGCTGGGCGGCGCTCATCTCAGATGCGCTATTTAAAATCAACGAATGATCGGACTGTAACCACGTCCCTTTTCGATGATCGTGAAATACTTCGAAAAACCGAAAACAGGGCGATAGTATTCATTACCAAAGACGATGAGCGATGATGTGAACGTTGGTAGTGGGAATTGACCTATGACGCGAGGATAGGAAATAGTAACATTTGGACAACGGGACTATACAGCGTGTGCACGACGCCGCCCTACTTTAAAAGAAGTATTTAGAATTAGTTTTGCCGGCTGTAATAGTGCTGATGTCGTGTCAGAGATCTCATGATGAAATTTGGCAGAAGCGTTACTCCGATTACTATTTGTGAGTCCAAATAAAAATGAGCTAAAATCTATTGACGAATCGACGCCCACTTACAAATTTAGTCTAAAATTTAAGCGAAAAATTTATATCTTTAGGGCAGTATATTTGTTAATTATGTGCAACGTGGAGACTCGCAGTATCTGATATGTGCACAAAATAGCAAAATAAAAGAACATTTCAAATGAACGTGCTCCGCACTTTTTCATTTAATTGTCTGAGTAATGCTTTCAATGCATAGTCGCAATTACCATTCTTGTGAAAGTTGGTAGGGGCATAGCTTCTTGTGGCGATACTGTTTCTGTGGAAATGTGGGGCGAAAATCGGTGTGAAGCTCAACGCGCCGAGTTTTATACACAGATCGACCGTCGTCTCCTTCCGCTCGGACGTTAACACGATAACTTGAGCTAAGAATATCGTATATATGCTGTACGATACTTAGTTCAGTCGAGTACTTATCTGAACTCACTTGGTCTGTATTGAAACTGGGCGTCGACTCCGACTATGAACCGACTGCCCACTTGTACAGGTATCGAAAATTCGAAAAATGAAAAAATGCCATAATTTTATCACCCAAAATACGAAAAAAGGATGAAACATGTGATATGGTAGTGGTTATGACGCTGAAAATATAACTTTCAGAAAGAAACTTGTAAATGGGGTGAGCACCTACCTTATTAAGTAGTAGAAGAGTTCTGCAGTTAGCGAAATCAAAAGCCCTTGGAATCATGGTATGACATTGATATAAACGAAATTAATGATGTTCTGGAGTCATGCCCTGGTCGTCACCCTAATGGCGATATCCATACGAAAAGGCGTCCACCTGTAGAACTAAGGTACGTTTCTGACACCGCTTCTTTTAGCATACGTCTGAACACCTTTCATTTCATATATACCATGGTTCATAGCAAACACCTCCTAGAGTCACCATAGGTTCCTTTCCTACATGTGATTCTGCCCCTATTTGACAAAGGATGAAGAAAAATCGTTCCATAAAACGTCACGCCTTCGGTCTTACACATTGGTGCGATTCATTTTCTATAACGATATGTATTATCGAATAATCAGCTCACTTCTAGCTATTACGGAACCTCTACGAAACATATCGCTGCTATAATTATTATTATCCATGAGCAATTTTGTCTGCGCAAAGCTCGCAGCTGAGCTATGTAACGTGCTCGGTTACACCACAAACTGTATGCCTTTCTTCTTACTTTGTTCGTAGTATAATTTTACTATGATGAGTAAACCAGATAATACCGAGCGCTTATTCCATCATACGGATGCCGAGTCGCCCCATGCATATTGAACTAAATCTATAAGATCATCTTTGTCACGGCGTGGCTGCGAATGCATAATGCTAGGCGTCAGTAGTAGGTTAAGTGAATCTGGCCGGATCGCGAGACTCACTTTGACTTAATGAGTTCATAGAGCTACCGAGAAGTTTGCTGCTAGGATCTATATGCTACTTGTTGCTTGCGGTACTCGCTCGTATTCCTTCCTTCAATTCTCTTCGCACTTTCTACATCTGCTATCACGCCGCATAATACTGTAAGTATGCCCCATGGCTTGAATGCCCTTAATTTAATGAGTGTTTGCCTGCCGAAATTTTTGCCTTTTGAGAATCTCGTGTTATTTAGCAGGAACAAATGCTAAAAATGGACTCAGTGAATTTTGCTGAACGTCAACGATGTGATACGTTTACGCTAGGAGGGCGTGATTTTTGTCGTTTCGCTTGCCTACTGGTCCTAAGTGAAATTTGTTGTCAGTCATTCTCTTCCTATTGCGATACTTTTTGGTTGCAGAACTTTTGAATTGCTTTGGTCTCACTTAAGGCGATGCCTTGAGTCTAACGACACTCACACTATCTGATGTATGAAAATATAGCAATCTTTCTCACTGTTACCTGAAAAAGAGCTGCAATCGGCCTCACTAGGCCACTGACAAACGACTAATATAAAGCAATACAAGTAATTGAAGGCTTAGTTACGATGTAAGCCGAAGCATTACTATACTCAGCTGAGAGCTTTGGAGACAAATATAGAGGGAAAATCACTTCATGTAGGACAAATATGATCTTCTAGGTAACTGAACCTGATTGTGTTCGTAGTCATTGTGATCGAATGTGAGGTAATAAAGAGTATTTTAAAAGGGAGTGACATAGTTCTACAGGCGGACGCCTTTTCGAGAAATCCGCCATAAAGGTGGACCAGGGGTGACTCTAGAATGTGTTTGTACGATATGGGTATCAAATGAAAGGTATTAATGAGGATTTATATGGGACCACGTGAACCTAGTGTATATGTGAAGGCGCTGGTTTCGAGTATTATCGGACCAGGGTGACCCAGACATCGTCTGTCGTACCGCTAATTTATTTATATATGTAATACCACGAACAGTATTCCTGTCATGATTCCAAGGCTTTGGATTTCGCTCTGCAGAACTTTTTCATTTTCTCTAGCTTAATATGTTAGATGTCACACCTATTTACAAAGTTTTTCTAAAGTTATATTTTGCGTCAATACCAATCCAATCACCATGTTCATCTCCCTTTTTTGTTTGGTATGGAATATGGCATTTGTTCATTTTTCGTATTTTCGATACCGAAAAAGTGCGTGGTCATAGTCGATTTCGCCCATTTTAATACCAAGATAAAGAGAGCTCAGATAAGTATGTGAACTAAGTTTAGTAAAGACTATATAATTTTAATCAAGTTATTGTTAACAGCCGAGCTGAGGGACAGATGTCGACATGTGTATAAAAACTGGGCGTGGCTTCAACCGAATTCACCCATTTTCACAGAAAACAGTTACGTTATAGAATCATATGCCCTACAAATTCACAAGGATTGGTAAAATTTTTGTGCGACTTATGGCATTAAAAGTATTCTAGACAATTAAATGAAAGAGGGCGGAGCCACGCCCATTTGAAATTTTCTTTTATTTTTGATTTGTTGTACCATATCATTACTGAGTCGAATGTTGACATAAATTTACTTATAACTGTAAGATCTTATTTTTTGTTAAAATTTGACTTTAAATATTATTTTTTTAAGTGCGCGTGTCGTTATCCGATTTTGCTAATTTTATTTAGCACACAAATAGTAATATAGGAGCAACGTTCTGCCCAATTTCATCGTGATATCTTCAACGACTTCCAAATTACAGCTTGTAAAACTTTAAATTACCTTCGTTTAAGTGGGCGGTGCCACGCCCATTGTCCAAGATTTTACTAATTTTCTATTTTGCGTCATAAGTCAACCCACCTACCAAGCTTCATCGCTTTATCCGTCCTTGGTAATGAATTTATCGCAGTTCTTCGTTGTTCGAAATTTTCGATATCGAAAAAGTGGGCGTGGTTATAGTCCGATTTGTTCATTTTAGATGGCGATCTGAGATGAGCGCCCAGGAACGTACATACCAAATTTCATCAGGATACCTCAAAATTTACTCAAGTTATCGTGTTTACGGGACGGACGGACATGGCTAATGAATTTCTTTTTTCGCACAGATCATTTTGATATATAGAAGCAGGCATGCTTAATACCACGAAACGATATCATTCGTTACGATAATCAACGTTAATAAACGAAAACGAAGTCATTTCGTGAACGTTAATTATTATTAATAATTTGACGTTCTTAACGTTAATAAACGAAAACGAAATGACGTCGTTTATTAACGTTGATTATCGTCACGAAATGATATCGTTTCGTTGGTTAAGCATGCCTGTATAGAAGTCTTCTATCTATCTAGATAGTTTATGCCGTTACAGATGGTACCGTTTATGCGACACAAAAGTAATATACTCGGAGGTCTGCTCAGCTGAGTATAAAAATGATATATGAAATCCAAAAGGTTCCTTCGGCTGCCCTTTATTTAATGCCCAATCGTTTGCTAGCACTCAAGCGCTTTGGCTTCACTCGCTCGGTTAATTTAAATATTTTCATTTATAGTTAATTTAGATGCTAAGTTAAAACGGCATAAACCAAACCGCAGCTATCGGTTGCAACAGCAATTCTCAGTGGATTACAAAGTGTAATATCACTGCAAGAATTATCGATAAAAATAAATATCAATCGCTACTTAAGCGATAGGCACGATCGCTGCATATAAAAATAGAGCAGGATTAGAAACGATAGTATGCGTCCGTTTGCTCGTGTGTAGCGATATGTCTTTGGGCAGATGATTTAAAATTAATCATCCATTTGTTATTGCTAATTACCCTA
>JARSSU010038922.1:0-34731 GCA_029619165.1 Eurosta solidaginis
GGACGTAGATTCTATGACGGTAACTGTTTTCTGTGAAAATGAGCGTAATCGGTTGAAGCACGCCCACTTTTTATACACAGTCGACCGTCTGTCCTTCCGCTCGGCCGTTAACACGATAACTTGCGCAAAAAACGATATATCTTAACTAAACTTGGTTCACGTACTTATCTGAAGTCACTTTATCCTGGTATAAAATATGGCCGGAATCCGACTATGACCACGCCCACTTTTCCGATATCGAAAATTACGAAAATGAAAAAATGCCATAATTTCTGTACACCAAATATGAAAAAAAGATGAAACATGGTAATTGGATTGGTTTATTGACGCAAAATATAACTTAGAAAAAGCATTGTAAAATGGGTGTGGACACCTACCATATTTTGATTTTCCCTTATTTTGTCTCCAAAGCTCTCAGCTGAGTATGTAATGTTCGGTTACGCCGAACTTAGCCTTCCTTACATGTTTAAACTATAGTTATATTATTGATGGAAAAAAGTGTTCATTATTATTATCTTATGTATTATTTCTAATTGCTGTTTTTATGTTCAGGTCCTTTCTCGCTCTTATTTGGAATCCAAATCTATAAATAAAGTTTGGTTGTAAAGATGGAGATTTGTGCTGTTAGCGAACTTTGGGGCATTATTGGTCGTAGTGCTTTTGTTTAGCTATATTTTATTAAAATAATTTGTTAAAAATAAACGATTGTGAGCACACAAAGAAATCTATTTGTACTATGGCGCTATTGTGAATATTTGATTAGAACTAACACTGCATTACCGGCAGTTGCTAACATTCGCCAGATGACAGCTGATTTCTGTTGATATTTGATATGTGAATTTTGTATTTTGTTGCGCAATATGCGCACGGCCACCGTGGTGTGATGGTAGCGTGCTCCGCCTATCACACCGTATGCCCTGGGTTCGCACCCCGGGCAAAGCAATATCAAAATTTAGAAATAAGGTTTTTTCAATTAGAAGAAAATTTTTCTAAGCGGGTTGCCCTCGGCAATGTTTGGCAAGCGCTCCGTGTGTATTTCTGCCATGAAAAGCTCTCAGTGAAAACTCATCTGCTCGCAGATGCCGTTCGGAGTCGGCATAAAACATGTAGGTCCGTCCGGCCAATATGTAGGGAAAATCAAGAGGAGCACGACGCAAATTGGAGGAGAAGCTCGGCCTTAGATCTCTTCGGAGTTTGTCGCGCCTTACATTATTTATTTATTTTTTATTATATGCGCATGGATCGGGCTACTTTGTATTAAATATTTATAGAATCTTCCTATAAATGCTGACAGTTTTGGAAATGATTTTAGCATAAGGAACGTGGGGAGACATAGGAGTCATATACGATCACGACTATCTCGATATACTGCATTGATTTATGCACTTTGCGTCATTTTGCGATGAGTTAGGAAAAATAGGGGGGAGTTTGTCATATACACTGAAAAAACAAAAAACTTACTCCTTTTACTTGCTGCAACTGATAAATACATTGATACACTTTTCCCATCTTTTGATAATTTCGACTCCGGCAACATAACATGTAACATGTGCCTTTGGAAAGGACTGATGACTGCCACCATTTATCCATGATATGTATAACATAGCGATTCGACCGCTACAAACTTGTGGGGCTGTCTATCTGCTGAAAGGTGCTAGAAACAGCGCTAAAAAACAAAATATGCGAACGCTTGCAACCCTGCACGTGTTTGTCCAGGATTTGACCCCAAACTCAGTTCATAAGCTGAGAGTATCCAATTTGTGGAAATAAGCCGACTACGGACAGGTATGGGAAGTCAAGGTAAGAGGAAAAAGTGATCTAACGCTTGACGTGATCCATATAAATGGCAGTTGTTGATTTCGGTACCGAACATAAAATTGCATTGGAGAAAGTAATGATAGAAAGGCCTAGATAGTGAAATGAACATTAAAACAGACACAAACCAATCACAAATAGTAAAAGGAAAAGGAGCTTGGCTGTATACGAAGCATCTGGCACGGAGAATCCAAACTCTTGCTGTGTCTCCTGGTGAAGGCCTTCGTCAAAGGTAAAGCAGCAGACTTCCTTTTGGGGCTTCGAATATAAGATGCTAAAATCGAATAACAGATGAAGTCGTGAGCCTTGCTGGTATCTATAGGCCAGCTCAATTTATTCCATCACCCCCAAGCATGAAATGAATTTGCTTATATTGTGGCCGTGGATCGACCTTGACCAATATTATTTAGTCTGTGGGTAATACGAAAGGTCTAAATATTTTGGAAAACTTGACAGTTTCGTTATTGTTTTCGTGACAACTTGGAAAAAATTTTGAAAATATCTGCGGATCATTTCTAGATATATTTATACTATTTATTAAGGTAAGGTGTAATTTCGGGACTATTCAGTTATAATTTGGAGATTTATTTTGGGACGATTTTGGGATTATTTTCAAATTCAAATCGTGTTTATTTCAGGATATTTCAGGTATTATTTTGGGATAGTTTCTCTGGACGTGCGGATTAATTTAAGGATTATTTCTACTATTTTGTGATGGTTGCGGGACCATTTCAGAACTTTTAAAAAATGGTTTGTGAACAAGATCGAGATGATATAAGAATATCTCCAAATCATTAAGGAAATGTTTCCTGAATAATTGAGAAGTCAGTTCGAGATCATTTTGTAACCTTTTATAGATTATATTCGGACTATCTCCAGAATATTTCGAGACTGTGCGTGTTATAATTTTGCGACTAATTAATGATCGTTTTTGAAATAATTGAGGATTTTTTACGAAACCGTATCAGATCCATTCCACGCAAATCCCGCCCGCCAAATTGTACGAAAAATCACAACGCTATTTGAAAGAGAAGCTCGGTCTGAATTTTTTTATTGCTATCTGTTTCATTATAAACCGACAATTTCCGTCATTAATCGATAACACAACAACAAAAATTTGATAACACTACGATAAAATAACGACAACTTTTCGAGAAAAAGTCGATAACTTTTCGATAGCAGATCGTTGACTTTTTCTTACTTTCTGATAAGTATCGATACCTGATCGATATTTAATAAAGGACTTTTCGATAACAAATTTATAACTTTTCTACAAATAATCGAAAAATCTCATATAACCGAAAACTTTTCGATATCGAACTGAATTTATAAATTGTATCTAATATTTAGCTGACCACTACTGTATACACTTAGAGTATACGTATTCTGATACAAAAGTGGCTTATGTGCATATTCAGTTTATTGCCTTCAAGTGGCAACAACAGCAACCACACAATCAGACAAATATATATGTGTCTAGTGGTAATGCTGCGGCAGCACATATGCAAGCACACAGGATATGTTTACGACACTTATGGGAGTACTCATCCGGAGAGCGTTACTGGGGACTTGTTTGCATTCACCTACCACAAAAACACCAATGCATGACTTCATACGAATACAAACATACAAAAGCACTTACTAATATGCGTAAACGCACGCCTGACTATTCACAAACAACTATTGTAATTGCTCTTAGTTACAACAACTAAACAGCAACATGTTTTAGCATCGATATATATGTAGACATGACACCAAATGTGGTATTCGGATATTTAGTACGTATGTTTGTACATACGTACGTATAACTTTTAGTACTTAGTTAGTGCAAATGTCATTGTGTTTTTGAAGCAAATCGCCAAGAATGAATACTTGCACTTTCTGAATAAACATACCCGGAGTCATTTGTATAATGGCGTTGCTAACATGACTTTTTGAGTGTTTTTGTTTTTTGGCTATTGTCTGAGCATTGCCATTTTAGAGTTTTAAATTGTTTAAGCTTTTGCAGGTTGTTGCTTGGAGAAAAACAAAAAGAGCTACTGAATTGTTCTTGTGAAGATGTTGGCTAATATTATAAAGTATAAAAAGGGAGTTTTATTGTTGAAGTTCGTTTTCGAAGAGCAGGGATTCAGTAAAAGGCCTAGGAACTAAGTTCTCTCAAGTTCAATGAGCAAACTTACAGGAGAACGTCTGGAAAACTAATATTTTTAAGCAAACTGATCTCGCAAGTTTAACCACAATAGAAGTAGTTTTACCAAAAACAAATAATTTCGGGCTTTTTAAGGAGATTCTCATCGGTTTTTTTATCATTAACAACCCATTCCGGCAAATTATTGTTTTATCATCGGCTTATTATCTATGGCGAATTTTTATCGTCGAGTTATCTTCGAGTTAGGCTTGTAATTGCCTAGTCATTTGCTGTTTATTGGTTTTCTATCGGCTTGTTAAAGGACTGGTTGCAGATTTGTCCTCGATTAATATTGAGTTTCATCGGTATCAGTTTTTAGCAATACGATGTGTCGTCAATAACAAATCGATAACATGCAGTTAACAAATTGGTAACACTCCGACAATAAATCGATAGCATTTTAATAGCAAATATATAATTTGTCGATCAATTTTCGATAGATTCTCTTATTCTTTGTATGAATAATTTTTTTTGGCTAAAATCGGTTTTTTTTTCATAACATATCGATTAATTTTCGTGGTATGATGCTTTATGTAGATTTTTAGCATACAAATAAAAAAATGGTCCGTGCTATTTACGTCCGAGTAAAGTTAGGACAAACTTGTCATCCAATTTTCGCCATGCTTCATTTTATTTTTTCCTATAAATTGTTGTGTGCCGATTTCGAACGGCAGCTGTTAGGAAAATGAATTTTCACTGAGGGGCTTTTCGTAACATAAATACACTCGATGTGTTTGCCAAACCACGGCCGAGGGCTGAACAATGCTTAGAACATGCTTAGAAAACCTGTTTTTTTTTCTTTTTGGTGAACACATATCACACTTATTATTTTTGGTGGTGCTTTCCCGGGACTTCAACCAAGGAACTTCAGTATGGATTCCGCTACTGGTGAAGCTTTTCTCGTATTGCATCACCAACAAGGTTCATCAACATCATCAACAAGGTTATTTAAATGGGACTGGAGCAGTAATCTGTCCTCTGAGGTGCGGATAGGCACAAAAGGTTTGACGTCATTGGCCAACATAAAGAAGCTACAAGTTGTGGTATTCAAGGGGTTGATAAGCGCAATACAAAGCTTTATAGCTTCAAAGCTACTGAGCAACCCAGTTCTCAACCTCTCTTACGCAAGAGGAATCCTGTTACAAATATGAATGCTTCAAATACATATTTAGCCGACGAAGCTCTGGCGATTCGGGATGGTTGGGCTAGTACTTTAATGGTGCTTTGTTACAGGAACGTACCGGATCTATACCCGGCAAAGGACCATCAACATCGATAACACTCCCCAAAACCTTCGAGAATTGTCTTTATCGTTAATACAAATATAACAACTATAACGTGTCATAACGTTAGGAAGGTCATTAATAAGGATTAGACAGTAGAATCAAGTGAGAAGCTTTATCAAATGCCTCTGCAAAGTCTACGTAAATGACGTCAGGCCGGTGATCTTTAAGTTCATTGACAATTTTAGTGGAAAAGTGTATAAGAAAGGATTATAGAAACTCATCCCAGATATGCGTTTATGCGCAGATATATTTGTATTTGTGCTAGTATTGTATAAACAACATAAATATTTCTCAAAAACAAAATAATGTTCAAATTCTCAGATAGCTCAGCTTTTTCAACGATGATGCATTTTGAAACAAATAAAAACGCATACCAACTTGATAAAACAAGTAGCAAAATATTTTTTTTAATTATTTGATACAAAAAAGTGCATTTGAATTGCTTGAATAAATAATAACAATAAATAATATTCATATCGTAATTAATTTTTTTAAGTATTTTTAAATATAAATAATGTCATGCATGATCTTCGATAAACACACACACAGCTATCATTCCCCAATAAAGTTGTATATTAATACACAATCATTTCTTATTTACACACAAATTATTGATTTTATAAATATTGAATATTGTTTACTTATTATATATAACAGACAACCAGCTGACAGTTATGCCATTATTGAATTTAATTGTTTACGTTTTGCGTAAATCCATGGTCAATGCAGCATCAACAGAAGCAACATTATTAAAATATAGTTAAATACATTTGTACGTTAAGCGGTCTTGTTTATAAAATAAACAGAAAATAAAAAAAAAGTAAAGCACTTCCTTTATACAAATGGACAAAAGTAAGCGAAAAATGTGTCCTTATACAAATTTTAACATAGAAATTGTAAAAATATTTATGAGAAATTAAAATATAAAATGGAGCGCTTATTACTTGGATTGGAAAGTTGGCAGGAAAGGAATCAACTTATTAATATTGGTATGAATTTTGGGAAGTTCTTATTAATTATGCACCTTCTTCTAACGCCCATATCGCCGAACTATCGAATAAATAACTCAAATATTCAGTACTGTAAATGGTTTTTAATAGACTACTTATAGTAGTAGTACTTCACAATTATACTTCATTTCACAATAGCGTTTTTAAATCAAACTGGTTTGTCATGCCTCAGCTTGCGCAGCTTTTATACTCTCTTTTGCCTCGTCCGCATATTTCTCCTAAAGTCTAGACGTTTCACCTTTTAGAACTGTTGTGTATCCTGCTTGGTAATTCAGCTATATGAGTGTGGATGTGTGAGTAACCACTTCTGTTCTTAGTTGATGACTACATATGTGTATGTGAGATATCTCTTCATTTCGAGCTGCTGGTTATATGTGTGCATATATTCTTCATCGCCTTGTATGTGTACATGTACTTAAGTGTGGCTGTTTGGGGTTTTTGTTGTTGTGTTATTTACTAACGGCATAGCGATGTAATCTTCGCGATAATATATAGTCAATTAATTGCGCTCCACCTCTATGTCAAAGTTTTAAATTCAAAGTTCAGCAAAAACATATCTTCGTATAAGTGCACATTTTTCACTGATTTTTGTCCATTTATGTAAAGGAAATGCTTTAAGTTTTTTTATTTTCTTGTTATTTTCTATTTTTTACAGTTGTGCCTTATTTATTACAAGGTTTTCACTTACTTTTATAAATTCATAATGCATACAATACTTTTATGAATTGAGTGGAAGTGTTGACTAGAAGAAACATTCGATTACCGAATTACAGATGTCGGCTCGGAATCAACTCAACACAGCGCAGAGTTACGCCGCTTTAATAAAACTCATAATTCATGCAAAGTAGACCATCAATTGAAACAATGTAGATATCTCAGTCCCAGCGCAACGAATCGAAAATTTGTTTAGTTTCATAATTCCTAGTCTAGTACTAACTAGAATTCATTATAAAATCGATTGGAAGTTTCTCTCTGTTCTGTATGCATTTTCTAAATGTCTCTAAGTATTTCTATCCCTGGCACATTAAATAGAACTTGGAATGCTAAGTATTGAATCTTGATTGGAATCTAAGCTTTGTTCAAATTTACTGGTCTCTAGCTCATATGGTAGCTATTTAAAACTCAACCGCAAAATTTTCCAAATACGGACGAGGTTTCTGCATATCTCGAACCGTGAACCACCTATTGGAGTTTTTCTCCCATTTTATGTATTGTCACCGACTTTACAACTACTTATGAAGATTGTAGCTCAATGGGAAAGTCTATTAAAAATTAATCGCGAGATTCCCTCCGTTTCGTACGATTTTTATAAAAGTATTATGTCATCGGCCTCTAAATTAAGTGCGACATTTCAAGTCTCTAGTTCATCGTGAAGTTTCCTAAAAGCCAGTTTCAAATTTCAAATCTACGATCACCACCTAACCGATTTTTTTTTCCTTTTGTTCCTTTGTCACTGTGTCTTAACCTATCTGTGAAGTTTCACGTTTGTAGCTCAATGTAGCTCAAAATAGATCGCAAGATTCCGTACGATTTTTCTAAATATCTCAATCCATGCGAAGAAACATTCAACCGACTTAATATAAAGGAAATAAAAAGTAAGGAATGAGCAAAAATTGCGTGTAAATTAAATTAAGTGCGTTTGTTTACTTCGCTATAAAAAAAAGGCTTGAATAAAAAAAGTGAATTAAGTAATACTTGATACAAAATTACGCATATCAACATTGAGATCCACTACCTGCCAAATAAAAATGCAGTTTTTTTGCAGACATGGATAATAGACATGGTGTCTACCTACGCATGTATGTACGATTGTGCTTTAACTGGCAATCACAAATGTATCTAAGTGAATCAAATATTATCGAATGAGAACATACAGTACTGAGTGGAATGTGGTTCGAAGAGATATCATAAACGTATGTCATACAAAATCATGTTCTGAAATAATGTTATTGGCTGTTTGATTAGTGGGTCGAAGGCAGTTCAAGAGAACCGCATATGCAAGATAAATGAGTCTAAAGCTGTAAGACATATGAAATCCAAGAGCGAGGTAGCAAGCACCTCGAAAGCAACAATCTCGAAAACTGCAAGACCGAGAGAGGAAAGTGATGATTTGCCAACAACCGATGTTGAAGGAGGAGATAAGCCAATGAGAGATAACTCTTAGACTTTGGATTTCTCGGAGGGGCAGCAGGGAGGTAACCCCAAAACTCCGTCTGTTCAGGAGTGCATGGGTGATGTGGCGAAAAAGTCTACGACTGTGGCGGTATTTAATCGTAGCACTCTTCGTACAGATGTTTACTGAAGTGTGGAAGTTTGTAGAGAAGGAGATTAATGCTCAATATGAGTCAGCAAGAACCAAGTATTGCCCCTTCCAACCTTTGATTGGGCGGCGTGGAACAATGGCGTAAAGATGATAGCACGCGAAAACATCGCGAGCTTGTGGTAACTAGAGGATATTATTCCAAACCTCCAACAATAAGTCACGAACGCGCTGATGGAGCGCAGATCCGCACGATACCAAAATTCAAAGCATGTTTAACATGCGTGATATAGTCGGAGAATACGATGCGCCTTCTGCAGAATGAGAACGCAGATATAGCGACACAGGATTGAAAGTTACTTGATGTATCTCGTTCTATGTAGGCAGGTCAGCACTACATTTTACAGCAAGAAGACGGAGAATATTTTATGCTCGTAGCTTTGGAAAATGGGCTGGAACACAGGCAAAAAAGAGGACAGGATACCTACGCGGACGTACGAGTGGCAAACGGCTACCAGCCGCGAGTGAAGGCCTTAGTGACACTTGACGCATGAGTATTCATACCAATTATAAAGCTTATCCTATACTATGGAGTCCTTGTTTTGTGGACAGCCATACAAAAAGAAAACTGCTTAAACCATTTTGAGGGGGTATGCTTAGTATAACGGGAGCCCTGAAAGCAACCCCGGGGGCTGCCCTGTATGTAGCTCTTCACACTCTACCTGTAGACCTGGTACCAAAGAGCTTAGTGTTAACAACTTCAATGAGGCTCAATGCCTCGGAACGATGATGACGTCCCAATCAGATTGAACGATGATGAGCGAAGACGATAGCTGCAGATGGGCCACAAAGCGAAGAAGTTGTGAGCCCAAGCGCGTGGCTGTTAAGTGTCGAAGATCCGCTGTAAGTCTTACAACCTTAGACTAACAAAGTTGCGTGTTATCAATAAAAAGAGAGGACTCTATAGTCATGACGGGTATTGTAACTGGACATTGCCTTCTGGCGTCACATGCCTTCAAATTAGGCTTGGTCAGAGATACCAGATGAAGGCAGTGCGTGTTTGAGGAACTATCGATCGATCACGGTTTGTGCTCCTGTCATGCGCTTGCCAGGCTAAGACTGAAGCTTTTAGGAGTAATACAGCTGTCAGTTTCAGAAGGAGCATGTGGCAAAAGTCCTAGAAAACATTGATATTAGAGAAAAATTGCAAAGTTTACAAACGGCGATGGTTACTAGAACATTCCTAGTAATATAAATAACAAAAACAATTGTATAAAGCAATATGAGCATGGCTCGCTAATTAAATACAGATAGGCCAGTTGAACATAATCTAACCTACGCATTATTGTTATTAGAGATCAAGTTGGTTTTTGCATAAAAGTTTCATCAGTGATTTGGATGTTGTTTTTGTTGTTGTTGTGGCGATAAGTACACTCCCCGAAGGCCTTGGGGCGTTTTAACGATGTCTATGTTCCTTTGCCGGATGCGGATCCGGTACCAAGCCCGACCATCTCGTGAAAAATTTGGTATGACCACAAGCGACCTTCTAGGCCATCCCCCCACCCCTAGATCCATGAGGTGTTCGGTGTTGCCAGAGCCTCGGCTGTTAATGGAACAGGATTCGCCATGGATAGGTCAGGTTGAAAATTGCGTTGGAGAAGCTACATTTTGCGCTGGCAACACCATGAAGGGATTGCGCTACACAACCTCTTGAATCTATTTGGTATTTTAGTCGCCTCTTACGACAGGCATACCCAACCCTGGTACATTCTAACACCCTTAGATCCAGACTCGCATTACTTGATAAAAATACAGTTCAATTCAAGCTTAGTCTAAGTACCACGCAATGATTTGCTTTTAATATCATTCTAGCAACTGGGTGTAATAATACAGTTCCGGAAAAGAACAAAAGTCGTGTAGATTCTTTTATGAACTTATTATGTAAGAGTACAACACCCATCCATATATATTTAAGTGAACTAGTTAAAATCATTAAAAATGCTCGTTTATATGCAAATTAAAACCCTGTCTGGCTGCTGCTGCATACAAAAGCGAGTTGAAAAATGAGGTGGTGATGTGATATTAAACTATTTACACATAATTTGAAGCAATTATAGCTTATACATACAATTAACGCAACACAAAACGACTCGATGAACTTTGCGTAATCACATCAAAAACAGTGCCAACCATTTACAACAAACACCCAACAAACATACACAGTCACGGTAACTATATTTGTACCAAAATTCTAAAAGCAAATATTTATAAAACAACTCACAAAAGCTACCAACAAATCCTGCACAACTTTTGCGACGTTACCACCCAATTGAGTTTTCAACTCAGTTATTTGTGATATGTTACTGAAAATTCCTTCCTATCTATATTTGTAAACCCATAAGGGTGGTCCTTAAATTACACGGGTCAACACAAAATCTGACTTAGACTTCAAAGCATTAAATTTCAGTGCTTGTGTCGTAATTTGACGAAAAAAAAATATATATATGGCATGAAAAAGTTTGCTTTCCTATTTAGGAAACAGCTTAAACGAAATTTTTCAAAATCTGTGGTTTTAATTTTTACTTGAAAATCAAACAATTCAAACAAATATTTTTATTAAGTTTTAATATCAAAATAACTTACAAAAAAGTGGAAACTGATTTAAAGTGTACACTTTTACTTTTTCTTTTATGTTCATAGGTACTATCCCTCAATAAACCCCAATATAGTCTCCCATCATATTTCATTATATTAGCCTTGACAACGTTGTTCGAAGTAGAGCCTAAAAGCTCTGCTTTACTTTTTGGTAAATTTAAGTCTCTAATCAAATCACTAAATTCTTCAGTAGTGATGAAATGATGCTTTGCTTTTTGTGGTTTCTGTAAAAACTCCTTATCGGCATTGCTTTTATAAGAACTAAGAGATGAGCCACTTCCCTGCTATAATTTTTTCGGTGGCTCTGGTACTGGTCGTGTCAGATCGTGTACGACTGGAGCAGAAAAAGATTCAAGGTCAGGATATTCGATAGGTTTTGCATTTTTACCTCTACGTCTTTTACTCGGATTCACAATGCAAACGTAGCAGTCTTTAACGTAGCCTTTCGGTTCTCGCCAGATTCTTGGTGTTGCGAATTACATAGATCTTTTCTCATCCCATACAAACCTAAAATATAGAAAGAGAAATCAGTATGTCTACTTTATTTAATTTAGTATAAAATTTGCTTAAATACCTTCCAAACATCTTTTACAAAAGCTATAAGCAACATGTGGAAACCACATCTTGTATTGATTCCAAACAGGACTTCCAAAATATGCTTCGTAGGCTACCCAGAGGATGAGAGATATATTTAATTCATATTCATATTCATATACCTCGAACTTTAATAAATTGCCCACATATATAACAAAAAGTATCAGCTTCATATTTACACTTTCGCGACGACATTTTAGATTATTCTAGATTTGTTCAAAACACCTCTAGCCCCATGAGTATTGTTACTATAACTATTATGAGAGCAAACTTTATACCGAAAGAAGGTGTATTTTCTTTTCGTTTTTACTTATAATAAAACAGAAAATCATGAAATAAACTTTAGGATAAAGAACAAAATTTTTTTTGTAAAGTCGTGTTACCAAACGAACGAGTTTTGTTAGTCTCGCCTCTTTAAATGGTATTAACATGGCAAAGACTTAACATGCAAATATTGGTTTGAATTTAAGATGGTTAAGATGTGACAAAGAGAAGTGAAGACTCGGACTAGCCTGCGAAAATTCACTGCACTTAAATGCAATTAGTTGTGACCAAATTTACATATGGCTAGGTCAACTATAGTAGTATAAATTTTAGATAGAAGATAAGAAAAGAAAACTTAAAATTTTTTTAAATTCGAACTTTAACCTCTAAATCGTTTGAACTTTGGACTTTGACCTCCTTATCACCATCAACTCCTCCCATCTAGTCCAAAATTTATGTGTTACATCTTTTACCAGGATATAACAGTTTACATTTCATTTTCTCGCAATACCACATATTAAGGTGCATAAACAAGAGCTCACTGCGTGTCGGTGAGTTGAATTTCCAGAGAGCGAATTTACCTTAAAAGATAGAGATTTTGGACCATACAGAAACCGAAACCATGAAGCCCAGTCCAAAAATTATACAAACTGGTTTCCAACCGATTTATTTGGCAGTGTGCGCGCGCTATAGTCGATTGTCAAATCTCAATCCAAACCGCCTAAGTGAAAGGAAAATGTATTGACTTTGGCGACAGAATATGCTACGCGAAATTCTTCCGCTGCCAAATTTACTTTCGTTCTTCGGCTGACAGAGTCAAATGTATGCCCAGCTGGCAACACTTCTGCAGCCTGTACTTCTTACATCTGCTGTTACTGATGTGACCTACTTTATAAGCATGTAAAGTCAGAAGGTAATGTACGCTAATCATGAGCCTTAAGTTTTTCTCAAAGATATGTAGCCACTTTTTGCATCTAATATTTAAGGTATTACACATTACGTAAGAAATTTTGCAGCCCCGAGCTTTTATCCACGTCTTTACTACTAGATTGGTCGTTTGCAACTTCTTTCTCCTTTTGATTTCTCCCAAGCGATTGCGGACATTTTGTTACCACTTTTTGGAACGAGAACTTAGCATAGGTGTGTGATCCGGCCAGAGCGAAGACTCTCTAATGCTTCTTTTTATGACAGAACACTTCTTTATGATGTGATGTGTGAGACGAATGCATTAATGGCCATCTGAATATCAGTTCGTACTATGTTAACGCTATTGCAAGTAAGCGGGCTTCCTCCAGAAATTCTGTTGCAGGAAGAGCGATCCTTGTACTTTTTTCGAGAAATTAGCTGATTAACATGTGCCACATTTCCCCATAGCCCCAACTAAAACTGTTAGGAAGGCATTTGGTAACTAACTCCTCTAGAAACTTGAGCAAGCCAATAATCAGCTCAATTCTGCTAAACTCTCACGATGAACTTCATAGAAAAATAACTTGCTAAACTGCAGCACCCCACAACGATAGGTTGGTGGTCATTGCACTCGAACTGACAAAAGCTTTGACAATACTTCGCTTGCTCAAGTTCTCTAATAAGCTTTGATTTCCACAAAACTAAAAATCGGAGAAAAACAAAAGGTTTGTACGATTGGCAAACAGTAAAGGAACTCAGAAACTAATCAGCTGAGTCAAAATATTAGGATAAATTTATCACACGTTGGCGTCTCATACCAACTAAAGATGTGCCATGATATCATAGGCTGACATTGAGTGCTCAACAAAAGCCAAACTTGGCGCGGTTCTGCTTAACCATAAACGCCTACGCCCTTAATCAAAGCAGCTTTTCGACTCGAGTAGCCGAAACTAAAGTTAACTCTGAACAAAAACTGGAACTAAACTGGGATTGAAACTGGTGTATAAACCGGAACTAAACTGGAACAGAAACTATAATCGAAACTGGGACAGAAACTGCAATCGAAATTGGGAGAGAAATCAGTATTAAACCGGAACAAAAATATTAGTCGAATCTGGAGTCGGAACTGTAACAGAAACCGGAACTAAACTTTAACCGTAAGTGGAATCGAAACTCGAAAAAAAACCTAAACTAGGCCGACCAGAGACCGGTACTATAACTAAACCGAAATCGGAGCTAAACTGGAACAAAAACTGGAACTGGAACTGAATCGGAAGCCGGAACAAAATTTTAAGTGAAACAAAATTTGGAGCTGGAACGAAACCCGGAACTAAACTTTAACCGAAACTGGAATCGAAACTCGAAAAAAACCTAAACTAGGCCGACCAGAGACCGGTACTATAACTAAACCGAAATCGGAGCTAAACTGGAACAAAAACTGGAACTGGAACTGAATCAGAAGCCGGAACAAAATTTTAACCGAAACAAAAATTGGAGCTGGAACGAAACCCGGAACTAAACTGAAACCGAAAGCAACCCAATACTGCGATGGAAAATGGAACCGGAACTTAGCTGGAACCGAAACCGGACTTATCTGAATCTGGAGCCATGGCAGAAAACGAAAAGGAAACCGAAGATGAAAACTTAACCGAAACCGGGTCTTGAACTGGATTCAGAACTTCAAGGTTCCTGTATTTGCAAACTGTTAAAATATGATCATATCATTTGTTATAACATAAGAAACGCAAAGGCCGATTGAAATTCTTAGAGAGTACAATGGCTAGACGAAAATACTAAGGGACCTTTCGTTTGCCTGAGCCATCGTTTGCAACACACAAATCATAAATTAGAGATGTGACTACTGTAAGATATCAACTTCGATGTCAGCCCTTGCTTATAATCTTCATGAAACGTTTCCTGTAATGCCAGTCGAAAAACCCTCAAGTCCTTTGCCGTGAATAGTCGGCAAAAAGATAAACCAGCGTTTTATTAATGGCTGTCATTTATTTCGTTCTTTCCCGGCGAACTCCGAACATGATACCCAGTGGTCGCATATATCAGCTGAAAAACGAGACACATTTTCGCAGATTGAAGTATTTGAATGAGCTGGAAAACTCAGTAGGTGACACCCACCACAACTTGCAACAGTATTGTACAGAGTCATTTCTTTAAGTACTCAAAATCTCACATCTCCCGCATTCACTCATGTTCTCGCATTTCGTACTCTTCGTTCTTGGAACGTATCGATGGTTTTCATATTGCATTTATGTTGCAATGCCACTTCTAAACTTATATACACCTATCGCATACTCTTTTAATACGTGTGTGTGCAAATATCTATACATGAATGTTGTATGTATGTATGTAACATGTTACATGGAAATAAAATTCACGCATATTTGCATTGACGCACGCAATATCGAGTGCACCTTGTAAATGCTTCAATGCGTTTTGGCTTCGATGTGCCATTTGGCAACAACAACATTGCGAACATATAAAACTAATTTGAACAAGTAAAGGTGTCTAAGTTCGGGGGTAACCGAACATTATATACTCAGCGTGAGCTTCAATTGCACATTTCATTTCAGATAAATTACTATTCTACATAACACGTGGCACCGCCCTTTAAAAAAATGTTCTCCCCATTTCCTCTTAAAATAAAACTTGATAAGTGAAATATCATTGATTCAAAACTATTTTTTGCTAAGTTATAGCTTATTTTATTCGTACACGACCCTTTTAAAACATTTTATATACAAGTGGGCGGGATCCTTAACCGATTTCGTTAATTTTTCTTCAAAGAATTCCTTATAATAAAGGCAGCATCCCTGCCAAATCTTGTTACGATAGGTTTAGCGATTTTTGATGTATGATTAATAATATTTCTAAAATTGATTTTATCACCAGTGGGCGGTGCTATGCCCATTTTAAAAAATTGTTTTTCAAATTTTTATCAAGAGTCTCAATATCAGTGCACACGTAAAATTTCAACATTCTAGGTGTATTATTTACTAAATAATAAGGTTTTTTGTGTTTTCCAAAATGTTATATATATAAAAAGTGGGCGTGGTTATCATCCGATTTCGCTCATTTTCAATACCATTATATTCTGGGTCCAGATAAGCTCGTGTACCAAATTTGGTGAAGATATCTCAATATTTACTCAAGCTATCGTGTTAACGGACAGACGGATAGACGGACAGACGGACGGACGGACGGACATGGCTCAATCATTTTTTTTTCGACACTGATGATTTTGATATATGGAAGTCTATATCTATCTCGATTCCTTTATACCTGTACAACCAACCGTTATCCAATTAAAGTTAATATACTCTGCGCGCAAGGCACGCTGAGTATGAAAAGGAATTGCAAGCATTGCTAAGCTGCTAGGCAATTAAAGAATAGTAGAATGGGCGTTGCAAGAATGCGTAGTGAATGAGTCCTTGTAAAAAAGTATTTACCAGCTGAACCATGCCTTAGATTGGCATTCAAAGTATTTCCATGTAAAAGCTGCCTTTCATAAGTACAAATACCGGGAAGTGCATTCAAGTCTTTTTCTCAGTAACCATGATTTAATAGCAAGTTCTTTCAGACATTCTACTGAGGAGAGTAACGTTAACAAAATAGATTCAAGGGAAGGATAGAATGGGGATTACCTTGTTTGAAATAGTTTTAAAATATTCACTCGAGGTGGGATCGGGAGTGGGAGTGGGAGGGGAATGGGAATGGAAATGAGGTGAGGGGAATTGAGTGTGGAAGTGAAAACGGGAATTGGAATGGGAGTGGGAAGTTGGAGCGGGAGTGGAAGTGGAAGTTGGAGTGGGAGGAAGGTAAATGAAATAGGACATGGACAAGAATAAGAAGACTTTGGAAGATTAAGCACAAGATAATGGTATAGAGAATAAAGAACGGAAGCGAGGTTCCAATTTGAATGTAGGAAAAGCAAATTTCAGGCAAGATAAAGTCTGTCGGTACACAAGTTTTTATAAAAAACTAAATATTTATTCATAAATTAACTCCAAGCTAGAGTTCGCTATGTGATTTACTATATTATCTCTATGCCACCCACGCCGATATAGGCAAGAGTTCGTAACCAATCCAATACACATTCGATTCTAGGAATGTTGTGACGAACTTGATTATTCTTCGAATTTCGTGATCATGATGATGAAATACTAGTTCGCATTTGCTGTGAATGCGTTGCTATGGTAAGGCGGAAACTCTCCTTTCTAGGCAGCATGATTCTTAATCCCTTTGTGAAATCATGTAAAAACCTGAAAAGGTACTTAAATATTTAATAACGCTGTTTTCTTTCTTACTTCTTATCTCCTTCTGGTTATGATACAGTTGTTTTTGTGGCAGCATTTCATAGCAAATGCCACCCTTTGCTATGAATTGCATACTTCATAATATGCCACCACAATCTCTTACTATTACTACTATAAACTAACGCCAAAATTTCGCATTAAGGGACGACGTTAGTTCTAGATCCATCGCCTCGCAGTGATTTCTGACACTTTTAACATAGTGATAGGAAATGGCAATTTTTCCTACAATTCTTAACTGGTTTAGTCGTAAGTGTTTCTGAAATAATCGCTGCCATTGAGTGATTCAATTAAATTATGTATCTCCGACTTGAGCGCTGTTGGTACAAGTGTAACTACCAGCTCCTTTTCGCAACCGATTAGCACCAGTTCGGCGGTAGTTATTAAAGCTGTCGTCCGAGACTGGTGATTTGAGTGGCTGTTTCTTCTACTTTTTGTGCAGGGTTTTTTAGTACATTGTTCGAAACACTGAATAGTATACTTAAACATTTTGTAAACGTTTCCCTGGCGGTTTGTACCGTCGATGTAATTTTTAGGCAAAATTATAGAACTATTTAGATGTTTATTTCTGAGATTATAAGTATAATCAACATCATTTGCGAACCAATTACTCTTAAATAAAGATACGATTACTTCACAGTTGTTATTTTGAAAATATTTTCAAATATTTCCTGCGGATTCATTAAGAAAACATTCAGGGCCGGATTAACAGGTAGGCAGAATAGGCAGTTGCCTGGGGCCCTCGATTTTAGGGGGCCCCTGAAAACGAAAAAGACTTCTAAAATTTACTTACAAACATAAAATTCTAGAGAATGAACGAAAAATGTAATCAGAACTGAAAATAAATTTTACTCAAATAAATAAAACTCAATTGACCGCATTCAAAAGGCGACAACCGTCAACTAGACAAGGTTCCCAAATTTCCGACTCATTTGACAAATTGTACGAGTATGAGCGTGCAAAGAAGTGTGTCCAAATGAAAGGAGAGTATATTGCATAATAAAAAAGGTTTATAATTTTTGTTCAGTTGGAAGGTCATACTGGTGAGAGTCTAGCGAATCAAACTTTAAAGTTTCTTACTGAAGACTGTGGTTTAGATATTCAAAATTGTAGAGGACAATAATATGACAACACTTAAACATGTCCGGCAAGTATAAAGGTGTGCAAGCAAGAATATTGAGTTTGAATGAGAATGCGATCCATGTGCCCTGTTCCGCGCATTCCCTTAATTTGGTTGGAGCGCATGCTGTGAAGTGCGGTTTTATGCCGTAGATTTTTTCGCCATTATATCATTTTTTCCGCTTCTACCTATCGATGGGGCGTATTAAAAAATAAAATAAACAATGAGAAATCTTTGAAGACATTGTCAACCACAAGCTGGGAAGCACATTCGAATGCGACGAATGCAGTTTCCAATTCATTTGATATCATATTAGAGGCTCTAGAAATCATTGCAGATGATAAATCACAAAATACTGATACTCGTTATGAGGCGGAGTGTATCGCGAATAAAATTCAAAAATTCGAATTTGGTTTCATGTTGATTTTATGGAACTCTATTTTGACTGCTATGCTTTCAGTGAGTAAGTCATTGCAAAGTGAAAAAGCAGATTTTCAAACGTGTGGTTTTGCACCGATTTTTAGAAGAGAGTTTAGTTTCATTCCGTGAAAAGTTCAATGATATCACAGGAAAAAACAAACAATTATTACCTGGTATAGGTTATACACAAGTCGTAAAACGTACTCGTTGTAGAAAAAACCCAACCTAATGACGGAAATTTCAAGAAGTCCAGTAGTAGAATTTTCGCCTCGCGATGATTTTAGGACAAAGGTTTCCTCGAAATCATCGACAATCTTCACAGTGAAATCAAACGACTTGCGAAAGTGTATATGGAAGTTTCAGAGAGATTTGCATTTCTCATTAATTTTTTCTAAGTAATGGAGACCTCCCCGAAGCTATAATAACTTAGTTCGTTTTTTATTCTAGAGATTTGGAAGAAGTTTTCATTGAAATGAAACAATTCCAAAGTTACGTCAACTCTAGATACACTGATGCACAAAAAATCATAGTCATTTGTATAAGATTCTAATGGAAGATCAATTAGCGATGTATTTCCTAACACAGAAATAGTTCTTCGGATTTTCTTTAACACTAATGATCACAAATTGTTCTGCCGAACGATCCTTCTCGCAATTAAAAAGAATCAAAGCTGCTGCAGGAGCTACAACGCGACAAGAGCGACTGGAGATGTTAGGTATACTTTGCATTGAGTCAGATTTATTGAACAAAATCGATATTGATGATAAATTGATGAATTTGCCGAAAACAAGTGTAGAAAACGACATATTTAATAGGTAGATAGTAATTTTATTGACATTATTAAAGATGGGAGCGGACGTGAAAAAACGGCCCCCAAATGGATGGTTGCCTAGGGCCCCTTGTGGGACTGATCCGGCCCTGGAAACATTTCAGTATGACATCGAGACCTTTAAGGGATCAGTTAGGGATTTTGGGACTAATTTCGTATTAGTTTAAGATAAGTCCTCTACCTGAAGACCTCTAGTCGTTTTGGTATGAATTTTATACCTTTCTGTACTAATAGGAACTTTTACGAAACGATATAGGTACTACTTTAGGTCCTTTTGGATATCTGGGGTCTACTTTGATACACTTCTAAGCTATTTAGGCTAATTTTCGAAACCATGTCGAGTTATCGGTTTACTGCCAGTAGCATTATCTATGTGTTTCTTTTTATTGACTTTTTATCCGTTCATTATAGACGAATCCTAGATTTGTTATTAAAGTGTCATAGATTTTCCATCGATAACAAAGGTTATCAATGGTTTGTTGAATTTTTAGCGATGAGTTGTCGATTTCTTAACAAAAATTTAACGGTTTATTACAGAAAATATATCGATAACTTGTCGATTTGGTATTAAAAAGTTATCGATATGTTATCGAAGAGTAACCGATTTCCATTTATTATTCACAATTTCATCGATTTTTGTCCAAAAGTTTTCGATACTTTATCAAAAAGTTATCGATTTGCATTCTTATAGTGCTAAAAAATTTTTTTTTGTGCGTTACCAACTTATTATCGACGACTCATTCGTTTGTTGTAAAACAGATACCGATGAAACTTAGTATAAAATCGATGACACATCTGAAACCCGTCGAGGTCAAATCTATAAGAAACCAATAAGGAGCCAATGACACGCCGATAACAAGCCGATTGCCGATGAGCAACTCTAAGATAATAATTCGTTATCAATAATAAGCCGATAGTAAAAAAATAGATTGTTACCGATAAGAAGTCGACGCAGCTTTTAACTCTTTTATTGTTCAGCTTCAACTCCTGGATAAGCTCTAGTTCACTTAAGAACATTAGTATATAAGACGTATATCTGTATGTTAACACCTGGAACCTCAGGAGTACTTGTACTCACTCCTGTTTTTCTGAAGGGAATGCTCTCTCATGCATGACATGGCTGTTGTAATAAGAAATTCGGCGCTTATTTGTCACATTATTAGGAGTTCCCTTTATCAGAGAACTAGTACCTTATTTGCGAATCTCGCTTTAGTGTATTTACATATATAAATTTTTACTAATTAATTTACAAATTACTATTTATCCACTTTAAAATACTTAGATTTAAACAATTTTTTTTGTGATTGGTTTTTGTTATTGTTCTTTTTTATACTCAGTTGAGCAGAGCTCACAGAGTATATTAACTTTGATTGGATAACGGTTGGTTGTACAGGTATAAAGGAATCGAGATAGATATAGACTTCCATATATCAAAATCATCAGTATCGAAAAAAAATTTGATTGAGCCATGTCCGTCCGTCCGTACGTCCGTCCGTCCGTCTGTCCGTTAACACGATAACTTGAGTACATTTTGAGGTATCTTGATGAAATTTGGTATGTACATTCCTGGGCACTCATCTCAGATCGCTATTTAAAATGAACGATATCGGACTATAACCACGCCCACTTTTTCGATATCGAAAATTTCGAAAAACCGAAAAAATGCGATAATTCATTGCCAAAGGCGACTAAAGCGATGAAACTTGGTAGATGGGTTGACGTTATGACGCAGAATAGAAAATTAGTAAGATTTTGAACAATGGGCGTGGCACCGCCCACTTTTACAAGAAGGTAATTTAAAAGTTTTGCAAGCTGTAATTTGGCAGTCGTTGAAGATATCATGATGAAATTTGGCAGGAACGTTACTCCTATTACTATATATGTGCTAAATAAAATTAGCAAAATTGGATGAAGAACACGCCCACTTTTAAAAAGAATTTTTTAAAATTCAAATTTTAACAAAAAATTTAATATCTTTACATCTTTACTTACTGTATATAAGTAAATTAAGTCAAAATTCAACTCCAGTAATGATATGGTGCACAAAAATACAAAAATAAAAGAAAATTTCAAAATGGGCGTGGCTCCGCCCATTTTCATTTAGTTTGTCTAGAATACTTTTAATGCCATAAGTCGAACAAAAATTTACCAATCCTTCTCAAATTTGGTAGGGGCATAGATTCTATGACGGTACTGTTCTCTGTGAAAATGGGCTAAATCGTTGGAAAGCCACGCCCCGGACGTTTGTGTAGACCAACAGTCAAACTCTGGGATCACATCACTACGTAGATCTAGAACCTAGCATCCGCGACAAGGTCGCAAAGAACTATTCCCGGAAAAAGTAACAAAAAAATCCCGAAATGGATCCTACGAAGACATCCGACGTAACCGTGCATGCCCAGAGCAAATGAATTCGAAAGGGTCCCAAATGACCCAATGTGGTCCTCGAAATAACCTTATGGATCCGGCAAACCCTATCAAGAAATTATGCCGACAAAGGTCCAAAATTGATCCCGAAATCAATAACACAGAAAAAGTCACGAAATCGACCCCCTAGAGGATCCCCACAAATGATCCCGTATTAGAACCGAAAGGTATCCCGAAAGTAAACCCGGACGGGACTGACAAATCCCACGAAAAAACCTCCAGAAATGATGCGCGTATAAGAATCCAAATTATTCCGAAAACATAGTCCCGCATTGATTCGACGGGATCCGAAAGGAGAGTACCGACAAAATCATTCAGTAAGTGATCCGGAAAGTGTCCTGAAATGATCAAACCTAATAGTCCCGAAATGACCTCAAGTGTTCATGGAGGATCCCATAACCATCCCGAAATGATCCCGAATATTCCATCGAAAAGAAGTCCCGAAAAAGACCCTGACGGGATCTAGCAACGCACCCCAAATGGACCCTGACGGGATCCCGCAGGGAAATGGACTCCCGAAATCCATCCAGAAATGATCTATGGGATCGGGGACCCAATGAGTCCCGAAAATAAGTCCACGCAAGCGATTCCGACCCGGGACCTGTATCACTGGATTATACCGAAAAACACCATACCCTGTACAGTGATGCCGAGAGAACGGTCCTCAAGACAGAATCATGCCTAATAACCAAATTAACCCTGACGGAAACATCACGACTAGGTCCGCACAATACCATCCTAGAAATGATACTTGAGAATAGTCTACCATACCAATTATCCTGAAAGAAGTCTCGGAAAAGGTCAGGAAAGATTGACCCTGACGAAGTTCCCGGACGAATCCTGGTAGCCATCTCGAAAATGATCATCACGTATACTAAAAAGGACCAGAACATGACCACTGAGACGAACTTAGGACCCCGAGACGGATATCCGAAACACTATCCAGTTACGATGATGCCGGAAAAGTGGTGCTCAAATGATCCTATAGTGATTTCCGCAACCATGACCCCGACGGGCATGCCCGTGACGAATCCCATAAAGTAAACCTTCCAGAAATGATGCCGGAGAGGGGAACATCCGAAATAAGGTCCCGAAAAGTCCCGCTATATATGTCCGTACGGATCCTGAACGGATAGGCACGAAAACATACATGACAGTGATGCGGACACAGGTCCGTCACACATGATCACCTGGAATAGTCACTCAATGAGCATTACGACTGACGGCATCCCATCCCGGAGCAGATACCCAGTAAATCAATCCAGATTATAATGATCGTTGGAATTGGGTCCCAAAAATTATCCGTAAATAAGATCTCGGGGAAAATTACCAGAGCAGAGAATTACCCCCCCGAAGCGAGCACACGGCGGGATCGGAATATGAATATAACCAATCTTAAAATGATGCCGAAAGAGAAGTCCCTGAACATGACTTCCTGATGGGACCCGGAACGGATCCCGACATACACTAACCAGAAAATGATGTCTCGGATATAGGTTCTCAAATGATCTCTCCAATGAGTCGACAAAAGACCCTGACGGATCTGGCAGAATGGAATCCCGACACTCACTACCCCGAAATGTTACCGTAGAAAGGGACCCGAAAAGGTATACACGTACATTAGTCGAAAGGAAAAAAGTGCCCGGAACATGTACCACACGACGACATCCAGTGGGATTTGCCGGACTGAATCCCTAATTAAACGCATCCCCATGATAATGATGATCGGAGGGACCACCATAACCTGATCCGATAAAAAGTCCCGCAATTGATTCCGACGGGATCGACTGAACTCGGATAACCGGGATAAAACCACCTAGCAGACAGGTGATGCCGGCACGCCAAGGGGCTAAAATTGCCCCCTCATCTAATTAGTCCCAAAAATTACCCTGACGGCATCACCGGGTTGACAAATCCCGAAATCCAATCCAGAAATGGATCTTGGGAAAGGTCAGTCCCCCCCCACCAAAAATGATACCGTAGAATGAGCTCGGGAAAAGTCCAGGACGAATCTGAAAAGCCATCCTTAAAATGTGAGGCCCACACATGGACAATAAGCCCCGAAAAGAGCCCTGAACGGGATCCGAAACAGCAGATCTCACCGGAAAAGCGATGCAGAAATGATGCCGGCAAAGGTTCATCAATATGATCCGCTTAATACAGGGGTTTTCTTTCCCCGGGGAACTCACATGACAGTGATATAGGAGCCCGAACGGATCCAAGAAAACAATGACGAGAACAGTGCCCATGCCGGAAGAGCCCCACACCAATGGATTCCCGAAGATAAGTTCCCAAATGTACACCACGTACATACCCTATGGAGAATATAACGTCCGAAATGGCTCCTACCGAGAGGAACCATCAACGACGGATCGCACACCGATAGAAAAGAACCATTCAACAAATCATTCCAGTGAGAGGGATCCCATCAACTACGCATCATCACGAAATAGTCCGGAAACATGACTCAGATGATGCGTTACACGCACAGATCCAGGAGGAATCGATCCCGGAAAGGGTCCCATAAACACTATCCGGAAAAGTAAATAAGAAAATCCCGAATATGGCTCATAGTCCGGATCCCCGGACGGATCACGATCATATGATCTCAAGGAATAGGGTCCCCAAATGATCCCAAAATAGGTCCCGATAAGGACACTTTCATGTGTGATCCGGTCAAACCATCAAGAAATTATATGCGGAAAGGGTCCCCAAAATTATCCCGAAATAAAACAGACAAAAGTCACACCTGAATAACGACCCCTAGAGGATCAACACAACATATCGACCCGCTATGTAGCCCGGAAAACAGGATCCCAACCCAATTACGCCTGACGTCCGATCCCGACAAGGGATATCATCGGGAAAAACAATACAGAAGAGATGGACCGGATATACGGTTCTCAACGAGGAGCCCAAATAGTCCGCGAAAGTTACTCGCTGACGGTAGATCCCGACAGAAACTATCAGAAATGATGCCGCAATAGGGTATGCCCAACATGATCCCGTCACTCTACGTCGCACACGAAAAATCGCTCCCGTATAATAAGGACCCCGGCACGGGCATTCCCGTGACGGGATAAAGAAAACCTATTTCCAGAAATGATTGCCGAGAGGGTTCGACCATACCCATATGAATCCCGGTATTATAGTCGCCAGAAAAAAGTCCCGAACATGACCACGACAGTGGATCCACCGGGACACTGGATGCCCACGATACAAAATACCATCAGAAATAACTGAGGAAGTCCGATAAAGATGATCCACCGGAAAAACAGTCCACCAACCGTGACCCCGACGAGATCCACTGGACGATCCCGACAAACCCATAGGAAATGATTGCCGGGAAAGAGCCCCCTAACTGGTCACGAAAAAGTCCACCAGAAAGACCAGACACGGATCCCGGACGGATGCCCGAAAACACCTACCACGAGAAGATGATGCCAGGAACAGAGTCACCCACGATGTCTCGCGACAAAAAGTCCCCAAATGGACCCCTACGACGATCAGGTGACGGATCCCGCAAACTAAACACCATCCAGAAATGATGCATGGAAGATCCGACAACTCATGCCATGACCACCGAAAAAAGTCCCCTATAATTGGCCCCGTATCGGAGATTCCAATGGACGTGACTCCCGAAAAACCATCACCAGAACAATCGGAGGGCTCAGGACAGAAACCCTAAATGATCCCGAACAAAACAAAAAAGTACCCCAAAGTGACATGATCGAGATCCCAGCGGATCCCGATAAACACATCCAGACCACCATGGATGCGCCCGAAATGATCCCGTAATTAGGTCGCGAACAAAAGTCCCGGAAAATGACCCCGACGACGGGAGTAGCCGGGACGACATCCCGAGTGACTATCGCAGAAACTATGCACACCCGAAAGAGGAACCAACATAAACACAGCGAAAAAGTCCCGTAATGATCCCCGGCAACCATCACTGATGCAAAGACATTATCATCTCGAAGGGCTATCGCCAACAAATGCTACCTCGCATTAAGTACACCGAGCTCGCGGGGGATCCCGAAACAACCACCAGTAAATGATGCCGGAAAGTGTTCCACCAAGAGGACGCGAAATAGTCACGCCAAATGTGATTCAGGAAAGTAGTCCCTAATAGATAACACACCCACGACGGGCAATCCCGGTCGGATCACCACGGAAAAACTATACAGAAAATGATCCCACAAAGGGTGCCCCAAATTGTGATCCCTGAAAGACTCTGAAAAAAGTCCACTGAAATGTACCCACGCCCGCGTTAGATGACGGCACCACCCACACAGATCGCAGAGAGAACGAGATCCAAGAAAATAGATCCCTGAGAAGGGTCTCGATTAATGTACCCACTACGCAGGATTACAAATACGAGTGAAGCTAACTTATAAAAACCATGTTAAGTACAGGCAGTCTCAGCGCGAGAATTGGATTGCGAAATAAAAATGTTACAAAGAGAACAATACAGGTAAAGCTATACAAAAGCCGTGATTACATGTCAAACAGCATTCGTTTGGAGCGCGACGGATTGGCGGAGCGGATGTAGCAGTGAGTTAGGAACACACTGATACGTTACTACTCACAAATTGTCTCTAGATCATCGTTCTGTATGTACCAAGAATACACGAAAAACTATTACGATTTTAGGACGAAAATTTGAGATTGAGTTAGTGAAGACTATTGTATGTGATGTGGGTACGCGTCAGAGCGCGGGAGATAAGAGGAGTGGCGGGCGTGGAGGGGTGTCACTGCTTACTATGTTGTAAGCACGTCGGTCGATCTCTATGTGCCGTCCCTTGAGCTGCTGAGATTTTGTGTGAGCATGGGCCAGTATCATCTGTAAGTAGTTCATACATGTGTAACACAATCGTGTGAAAGAGATAATTGTCGCGAAGGGGTCGTGGGACCGCGCCCTTTTGTCCATGTGTCGAGAAAAATTTCGTGCATAGTAGATCTACTGTCTGTCTCCCAATTCTATCAAATCCGCTGTAGCCATTCTGGCGTGAGTTTCCCAGTCGCGCACTAGGACGAAGAAAAATATAATTAATTAACTGTTCCTAGGGGGCAGGGGACCACGCCTACCTTTTTCTGAAACGATAATATAGCGATGTAGTATCGTTATTAGACACACTAATTGGCACTATGTATGTATGTGCAAGAAATTTACATACCCAATAATTCAGGAGTCCAGCCGTCTTTGCTTTATTGAGTCACAAAAGTACAAACGTCCTGGACAATACTATCCAAACATCACAAACATCCAAACATCTAACATCCAAATAACCTTGTGCCATTTATATAATATTATACTAAGCCTTTACACCGCGGCCTCCCGCCGCAAGGAGAAGTGAATATGAAATTATGGGCTATTCGCGTTAGCCTGGTGTACACTTATCTGATTGAAAATTTTGTTTCTGTCTAAATGCATTTTATTATTGCTAATTGACCGTAAAAAAAATAACTAAGAGATGATAACCTGAAAGTAGCGATCCCCAATATGAGCCCGATAGAAGTACCAGAAAAAGATTACGACGAAAATTGACCGACCACGCTATCACCCAACGGCGTACGGATCTCGCGAGGAAAGCCATCCAAGTAATATGACCACGAAAAGGGTCGTCCTACCTAATAAGTATCCCGACCGTAAATAGTGTCCAAACAAACCGACACTATCACAGACGTCATCCGAGAGAGAAAACCAGCTACAGAAATTGAGTCCTGAAGGTGTTACAAAACTGACCCGGAAAAGGTGCCGTAAAATGACCCTGACGGGGCTCCTGGGCGCTATCGTCCAAAAAAAACCATCCACGCAAACACTATCCAGGGACCGTCACCGAAATATCTCGACATACTCACAGAAAACGTATTCCTGAAATGCTCCGAGGGGATCCACGACGGATCTGCGGAAAAACACATACAGAAATGATTCCGCGTGAAAGGATCCCAAAATGATCCCAAAATTAGTCTGGAAACAATGACCCAGATGGCGCATCCCACATAAGATTCCATGAATGACCCGGAAAGGTGCAAAAACTATCTCGGGAACAGTAACACAAAAAATCCCGAAATGGATCCCTACGGCATCCCGGACGATTCCAGAAATGATCCGAAAGGGTGCCCAATATGATCCCAAAACTGGTACGAAATAAACCCTGATGAGGATCCGGCCATAACCGATGCCAAAGAACAATTATGCCGAAAGGGTCCCACAACAAGGTATCCCTGAAATAACACCGAAAATAGTCACGAAACGATAGCCATGAGGACTGCCCACAAATGGATCCGTATTTAGAAAACAAAAAGGTCCCGCGATAATAAACCCCGACGGGATCTGGACAAATCCCCACCAAAAACATCCCAGAAATGAATTCGGGGGCCGGAAAGAATCCCAAATGATCCGACAAAAAGGTCCCGCAGTGATTCCGACGGATCCCGAACGGCTGTACCTAAAAGATACATCCCGGTAACGTACGATGCCCGGAAAGGACCTAAAATGATCACTAATTAGTCCCGAAACAGACCCTCAAGGGGTCATGGAGGATCCCATAAAACCCATCCTAGAATATGATCCGATATATTCCCGAAGAAGTCCCGACGAATTTATGACTCACTGACTGAAATCTAGAGACGGCACCCCTAAATGACCACCATGCTATAGGGTATCCCGGACACAAGCATCCCACGAAGCCATCAGAACACTGATCTTGGGAGGGAACTACACCACCCATATATTGATCCCGAAAAAGTCCGCAATGATTCCCGACGGATCCTGATCAGGGATACCACGCACACAATCCATCCCACGAAGTGTATGCCGGAAAGAGTCACCTCAACTGACACACCTTAATACCAAAGAGTACCCTTGACGAGCATCTACGACGACATGGTCCACGAAAGTCATCCACGAAATGATCTTCACACGAATAGTCCCAAAATTATCCCGAAATAGTCTACGCCGAAACAGTCTCAGAAATTAGGACCCTGACGGGTATCCCGTGCACGAATCCTGAACGACCGGAAGCCATCTCTAAACTGATCGTCCGAAAAAGTCCGACACAGACCCTGATGGACCCCTGGAAGGATAGACCCGAAACACTATCCATGCCACAACTGAGCCGGCAAAGTGTCCTACTAAATGATTCCTAAATAGTATCCGAAGAACTGACCCCGACGGCATGCACGGACGAATCCCACAAACAACCATCACAGATCATATGATGCCTGACGGGTACACCAAATCGGATCCCTCGACAAAAGCCAGCAATACATTCCTGACGGGATCCTGACGGCTACGAAAGAACAGATACCTAGAAGCTGATGCCGTGAGAACACGCTGACCTCAATGATGGATCACCTCATAGTCCCAAAAATACTTCTCTGACTGGCATCCCCATCCGGGACAGATCCGGACAATCACATACAGAATGATCTGAGGTGGAAGAGGGTCCCAAACATTATCCCGAAATAGTCTCGGAACAAAAGATCCTAGTCACAAATTTACCTATCGAACGGGATCCCGGACGACGGATCATACTGAAACAACACACATATCTAAATGATGCCGAAAAAAAGTCCCGAAATTGACCTTGCACTGTGGGAACTCCGGAAACAGGTACGAAATCCGCAAATAATCTACAGAAATTGAGATCTAGCACGGGACATAGGTTCTCAAAATGACTCTTGCTCCAATAGTTGCCGAAAAAGACACTGACGGGATCCCGAATCCGGGATCACCGCACATACCATCCACAAATGTTTACCGAAAGGGCCCGACAGAAGAATCGATCCCGCTATTAGTCACGAAATAAAAAGTCCCGAAACATGACCACTCCGACGGGATGCCTGAGGACGAAACTCTCCAAAAACCTCCAGCAAAATGATGTACGGAAGGGACCAATGCACTTATTCCCCCCCCTGGTGAAAAGTCCCGACCAATTATGCCGACGGGATCCTGAACGGATCCGAAAAAACATCCAGAAGTGATGCCGAGAAAGGTCCTCACACATTGCTCATCTAATAGTCCCAGAAATTACCCTGCACTGGCATCCGGCATCCCACCTTTTCCACCCCCATCACCCAGCACGCCAGGCCCCATCCCCCGGAAATCCAATCCGAACATGATCTGGGAAGGTCGAGCAAAATGAGCCTCTGAAATAAGTCTCAGGAGAAAAAGTCCAGACGCATCCTGATATAGCCATCCTTCAAACTGACATCCCGTATAAAAGCCTCCGAAAGTGAACCCATGTATCGGGGATCCCGATAAGGATTCACACGAAAACTATCCAGCAAATGACCTACCGTGAAAGGTTGCATAACTGATCCCTACTAGTCACGAAGATGTACCGTGACTAGGATCCCGAAACGATGATCCTTCCCCCCCCCCCCCCTCGAAAACACATACGAAGATCCGACCCGAAGAGAGCCCCCAATTGACCCGAAAAAAGTCCAAATTGACCCCGACATACTCCAGATAAAAAAAAAGTGCCTGTAATTAATGCTCGATGTGGAAAGATCATACGACGGTATCGCGCAAACCAAAGATAATTTCATCAAATCATTCCGGGACGGATCCCATTAAGATCCCGAAATTAGTTCCGGCAATATGACCCAGAGAGGATCTACCGCACAGATCCAGAACATCGATCCCGGCAAGGGGTACAATAAGACTCTATCCGGAAGCATAACAAAACACAACCCGAAATGGTAGGACTCCTAGGCATACCCGGACGGATATCACCAGAATATATGATCTCGGATTAGAGAGCTCCCCAAATTGATCCAAAATGGAATCCCGATAAATATGCAGCAACCCTGGTGTTGGATCCGTGCACAACTCTATCAAGACAATTATGCCGGAAAGGCAATCGGATAACCCACCAAATTATACTCGACAATGGATAACAGAAAAAGTGGCACGAAACGACCCCTAGTAGATCTCCCAAATGATCCCGATTAGCCCCGAAATAAGTCACCATAAATGACCCTGACGCTGATCCCCACGAAAGGATTCTACTGCGAAAACAATCCAGAAATGATAGCCGGATAACGGTCCTCATAAGGATCCCCTAATAGTCCCGCAAATTACCGTGAACGGGATCTCCAGAGTACAGACTACTATACAGAAAATGAATGACCACGAAAGGCAGTTCATATAATGATCCCGTCTTAGTCGCGCGAAAAAGTCCCGAATATGAACCTCTGACGGTAAGTCCGCTGGGAGTGATAAAGAAGAACTCATATCAGAATATGATGCCGAGATGAGTTCCCAAATATCCTAGTATTAGTCGCGGACCTGAGAAAAGTCCCGAAAGACCTCCGACGGGATCTCCGGACGCGATCCCTGAAAACCGCCCAGATAATTAATGCCGGTAAGAGCAAAAATGATCCCGAAAAAGTCCTATCATATTGAATTGATTGACACCGACGAGATCCCGGACGGATACCACAGTAAAAACGCATCCATGAAATGTATGTCCGTGGAAGAGCCCCCAAATGGTCCCGAGAAAAAAGTCCCCAAATGACCCAGGAGATGATCATCAGGGACGGATCGATAAAATTCTCTATCCCAGATAAATGATGCTGTGTTAAGAGCCCCCAGATGATCCCGGAAAAAGTCCCAAATGGGACCTCTTCTACTGACGATACCTCGCACGGATACGAAAACCATCCATTGATAATGAGATGTATGGTTGAACAAGAGCGCCCCCAAATGATCCCGGAAAAACGTGCCCAAATGGCCCCGACGAGATACAAGAGGATGCCCGAACTAACACGATCCAGACAAAATATGCGTTGGAAGAAGATCTACCCAAACTGCATACCCGAGAAGAAACGTCCCCTAAATGTATCTCAATGACTGAGATCCGAACGGATCCCGAAAAACCATCCAGAAATGATATGCCACGAATGATCCGTATGTAGATCGCGAAAAGAGTCCCGTATAATGACCCCGACAGGGATGGCGGACGGAATCCCGAAGGACCAATCCAGAAATGATGCCTAAATGGGACACCAAAATAATCACCCGGAAAAAGTCCCGTAATGATCTACACGGAAACCATCAAGCATTTTATCTCTCGAAGGTATGCAAATGACCCCGAAAGGTACCCCGACCTGAGCGATACCCAGAAAACCATCCATGAAAATGATGCCGGCAAGAGGGTACCCCAGAATGATCGCGAAATAGTCCCACGAAATGTTTCCGGAATAGTACTCCAGGACAAATGTCCGAAAATATACCCCGACGGATCCCGGGAGGATCCCGAAAACGTATACAGAAATGATCCCGAAAGGTGTTCCCAAAATGATCAGAAATACAGTCCTGAAAAAGATCGCCGAAATTACCCCTGGCGTAGAATACCCGGACGATCGCGAAAACCATCCAGAAATGATCCCGGTATTAGGGCTCGAGATGGACCCTTACGGGAGTTACAAATAAGGTGAAGCTAGATTATAAATATACAAGTTCACACTAAAGGCAGCAGGCGACATTGGAGCGAAATATAAAAGTTACATAGAAACTACTAGTATAAGTGCTAATAAAAGAAGTGCTAATAAAAAACAATTATGTTGGAGGGCGAGATGGCGGGGTAGTAGAGGAGCGAGGACCACTGATCGTTCGCTGTCCCAAAATTGTATAGATCTCGTTCTGTATGTCACGCAGATACCAAAACACTATCTGATCTTGAGAGAAAATTTACGATATGACGCATTTATAATCAATTGGTATGGATTATTGACACCAGGCGGGGGATGATGATAAGGATGGAGGCGGCACGTCTGATGAGGGTATCCCTGATCCACTCGTTACATTTGTAAGCCTCGACTGTGATATTTGACACCCTTGAGATCATCGTGCGATTATTGGTGAAGCAAGTATACGTGTTAAATAGTAAAATTAATGTGTGAAAACAATTCATGTGAAAAACAAATAATTCTCGAAGGGTCAGTGGGACCAGCCCAGCCCTCTTTACCATAGTTCTAATAAAAAGTTTCAGCGTAGTAGTAATTACATTCTGTGTCCCAAATCTCATCTAAAATCCGATGTAGCAATTACTGGACAGATAGATTCAGACGGCCAGAATATGACCGAAAAAATATACTCTAATGTAATTATAACTGTTCCTGAGGAGGTACGGGGGACCACGCCCCATTTTGTAATAAGATACTTATAGCTAGTAGATCCTTCTAGACTATTGGATAGTTATGGTGTGCAAAAATTTCATCCAAATCCGGCACCAGCCGTTCAGTAGCGTATGAGTCACTAAAGTAAATACGTCTGGACAAACCATCCAAACGATCCAAACACATCCCACTACTCCAAACATCCAAATACATAGAAACATCCATGAACACACAAACATACAATAACGTCCAAACGTTCCCCATTTATAAATATATTAGAGTAGATACTAGACTTAGATTAGAATTAGATTAGATTAGATATATGCATGATTGAAAACAGTACCTGAGACTGTCCAGAAAATAATATTTGAATGAGTGCACAAAGAATTGCATTGCCATTAGCTACATTCATCCAGCCTGCAGACCTATACTGGCAGATAAACATCCAGTTAGCACGTCACCAAATGGCTACAGGCCAGCGCGAGGCAGCTTGAGTGCCAGTCCTTGTGGCCACAAGCAAGTATAGCGCCGTCTAAGTATCAGGGACAAAAGGAATATATGGTCCCGGCCCGAGCTTGACGAAAAGGGGCAATTGGGGCCACAATGTGCCGGCGTAGCAGAGAAATGACAGCAGAATATGCTATACACATCGTATACCTCAGTGGTTCCAACATCTAATGGAAAGGGGTATCTCGGAGTCTGACAGTTTCCTGTGCTGAGACCAGACAATAAGTATATCATAACAGGCTGCTAGATTACATGCAGCGTTTTTCAAGCCGGAAATATGTAGCAGACAGAGAGTCAGAGGAATAGCGCGCTTAATGCTGCAGTCGCGTGTATTGTATAAAAGTACTAGCAGGACGCACTGGCTCAGACGTGTTACTGCCCTAAATTTGATCATAATTGCGCACGATTGCAATGAAGCATATTTTACACGAATCGAAATGTTCCCTTCCGTCCTCAACAATTTTGTCCTAATCCTTTATTCACTCCTCCCTCCGCGTAACATCGTATCTCAATCTTCGTTCTCAATAACTTAGTCCTTTTTCTCCGTCTCCAGTCTCTCTATCTCTCTACTCTGTCTCTCAATTTCGTACTTATTACTTCTATAATAATACATTATCACTTAGATTTCAGTCCCAGAGTGGATAGTACGTTATTTTGTTCCACAGTCCCAGAGGTGTAGTTGTGTAGTGTACGTATTTTGTTGGCTATATGTCCCACTCCGAGTTCAGTCCCCAGTCCTTAGTCCTGATCCTCCCATTCTCCACGTGACCATGTCACAGCGTTACTCCGGAACATAATAAAGGATCGTAAATCACTAAATATAGGCACACAAGATCACGTACCAAATATTCAGGCAAATCGACTAGGCCGGTGATCGAAATATGTACGTGGGACTATTAATCTAATGTCTATATTTCAAGCTCGCATGCTCTTTTACACAAAGATTTTGCAGACGTTGACTGCGACTAAAGTCGAATGATCACAATGAAAGA
>JARSSU010038923.1:0-13422 GCA_029619165.1 Eurosta solidaginis
CAATGCCAGGTTTCGCGAGGCGAAAAAACTGAGAGATCAGGGAGGTAGCCGTTATTTATTGCATAGCTCATCGATCTTTGGGCCTGCGGCCTGTGGCCATTATTGTGCAGTAATCGGCGCCTTAGGAAACGATTGTGACTCCTTCGGTGGTGAAGGTTAGCTCTAGATATGTAGAAATTAAACAAAAGCGGGGATAGGACACCACCTGTGGCACCCTTGTTTAATTCTCCTTTGTTTGATGTTTCGTTTCGAATTGCACCGGTAGCCTGGCCGACCACCCAGATAATTTGTCGGTCCACCTCTTTTAAGACATGGGGGAAGAACAAAAGACCCTCTTCCAGTCTTGCAGTACACGAGCCATGGTTGACCGTATTCCCTCCCCTCAAAAGGTTTGATAGGTCTAACGCTACGATGTACTGTTCTATGGTGGGATATTGATGCAACCGCATTTATCTGGGTGCTAATGACATTGTAGCGCGGAGGTAGTGCTATGGAGTTTCTGAAGCCATGCTGATGAGGGGCTAGCTGCAAATGTGCTTGGAAATAAGGGAGCAAAAATGGCTTCAAGCGTCTTTGCCACTGGCGATAGGAGAGATATCGGACGATATGACTCACCTACGTTAGCTGGTTTCCCAGGCTTTAGTAGCGGGACCACCTTGGCCATTTTCATTCTCGGGTTATGACAAAGGTGAAAGAGACAGGTGAAGACATGCGCTAAGTATTTGAACCCTCTTTCCCTAGGTTTTTAAGCATCGGCATGGCTATGCCGTCTGGGCCCCTGCTTTGGATGGTTTAGCGCGACCAATGGCGTCCTCAACCTCTCTAGCGGTGATGGTAATTGGTGACGCGCTGAGTTTGTGTTATGTGCGTGTCTATTGGCTCTCCGTCTATCTTTGTCGACCGTTAGGATGCATTATATATTGTCGGCAGAAAAGCGCTCGCGCATTTTTCGCATCCGACAGCACCTTATCGCCAAAGGCGATGGAAAACTTTGTCTTTGTGCTTAGTCGGATTCGATAGGGACTTTACGGTGGACCAAAGTTTACCTACACCGGTAGAGAGGTACAACCTCTTAGGTGCTCTTCCCATTCGCCCGCTTGTGTTCGTTCACAAGCAATCTGATGCGTTGGTTTATATCCCTTATTTGGGGTCGCCTGGATCAAGCTGTCTTATAAGGTCGCGTTCCCTCGCTAAGCTCGCGGCCTCGCCGGGAAGTGGGCCGGATTTCGGGAATTCTCCGGCGGAATGAAAGTGCCGAGGCGGATTCAATGACCTTACGGAAGGCACGCTCCCTTGGCGGGGCATCAGTCGGGATAGGGAGGGCAGCAAAGCTGCTGTCTGTTGCAAGATTTATATTCTTCCCACTTTCCTTTTTTGAAGTTTATGAAAGTGCGTTTTCGGTGACGATGAAGTCGGCAGTACGCTCGAACGAAATAAGTATGGGCAGGGTGGTCGGATGCCAATGTTACCATCGGCTGCCAGTGACGCAGTAGTTTACGAGTTCTGCGCTCACGATTGAGATATCTGGCGAGCTATGACAGCTTCCTACCATACGTGTGGGGGCCGTCTCCGTTTATTGTGCAGAACGTCGTTTCGTCTATTTGATCCGCCAACATCTCACCCCTACTGTCCGCCCGCAAGTTTGAATGCCATTAGGTCGTGATGGCATTGAAATCGCCTAAGATAATGCGATTGTTGCCAGTGAGTAAGGCCTCGATATTAGGGCGGTATCCACTGGGGCAACATGGTGACAGGAGGGATGTAGATGTTGATGATTTCTAGATTTGCATCGCCTGACCGGACAGATAGGCCTTGACGTTCTAAGACATTGTCACTGCGGTCGATGCCAGGATCAAATATATGATATTGCACAGAGTGGTGTATAATAAACGCGAGGCCGCCTCCATTTCCGCTCTCGCGGTCTTTCCTGTGGACATTATAACCAGAGCAGGTCTGCAATGCAGATCTTGCTGTGAGTTTAGTCTCTTGAAGCGCAGCAATGCGGATGTTGTGCCGCTTCATGAAATCGACTATCTCCGTAATCTTCCCAGTTAGTCCATTACAGTTGAACTGCAGAATTCTGAAGTGCATGAGGGGTGACGCCCGCCACCTCTAGGGGTAAGTGAGGGGTTACTACGCCTAGGTTGTGGAAGGCCAGGACGCAATTGCTGTTGTGGCCTTGGGACTGGGCGCCCTTGGGCAAGCATTGGGGTACCCGGATGATTTGGGTTTGCGACCTGGCAACATGGCGCGATGAAACCCGTCGGGGGGTTGCCGTCGCGGAGACCAGAACATCTAGGAAAGTTGGCACCACCCAAGGCAGGAGCTGCATTGAGCGGATGTCGCAAACCTATATATTCTGTGCTGGCAGACGGTGCAAACGGAGGGCAGGGACTAAGAGTCTGTTTCCCTGACCTGCACGATTGCTGCCAGAAAAGAGGGGGGGGAGAAGAAGACGGGGGCAGGGGCTGATGCTCAGCATTGCTACCAGCTCTACTACGAAGGTAGTAGTCATGAGTGGTATCAGCTGTTTGAGTTGTTGGCGCCGTGGGGCGCGCGAGCAGCAGCGGGTACTTGTTGTGGCTTGCTGAGCAGCGAAGCTGCTGGAAGGTAGTGGGGATACGCTTAGGCGTAGACTACGGGACGCCCTTGGGCGTGAGCAGCAAGGAGCCACAAAAGATTTATAAAAGTTACGTGGACGTCGGGTTTTGGGATCAAGCCCAGAACAACCTGTCCGATGCAACCATCCCTTGCACGAGACACACTGAACAGAGTATGACCGTCCTAAAAAGATTCTTTTCTGGCAAATGCAGCAAAACCATTTCTCATGACCGGGGTCAGGAGACGGACCCGGATTGGGTTCGATACCTTCCCGGAGTAAGAGAATATGTAGCAGTCCTGCTGCAAGGAGTGCTGGGAGGATGACAATTTGTGGGACGGACGAAACAAATTAAATGGGGTCACACTGAAATGACAGTCCTTGGTCGGGAAAAATCCCGAGTCGCTCCGTACATAGAACCGACTGCCTTGGGAAGGTTCTGTGTGTCTGGCCAATCCTTCACAGCCTCTATCTTTTCGTTCGCTGTGCAGATGCACTCTGTTGTTACCTTGTGACCCCAAATAATTTACTTCCTTTTTAAACAGCGCACAATTTTTGGGACTTAGTTTCAGACCAGCACCAGCTATTCTTTGGAAAAACCTCCTCCAAGTTCTTCAGATGTTCTTCGAGTTCTTTCCCAATACGATGATGTCGTCTAGGTATGCTAAGCATGTTTTCTAATGTAGTCCTTTCAGTACCTGATCATGAGTCTTTCAAAAGTTGCTGGTGCATACATAGTCCAAAAGGCATCGCTGTAATTGTCAAAGACTATCACCGACACTAAAGGATGTTTTTCTCTTGTCTTCCTCTTCATTCCACTTGCCAGTAGCCACTTTTAAAAGTCAAGTGTGGAAAACCATTTCGTACCAGAGAAGCGAGTCCAGGTGTCATCAATTCTTGGCAATTGGTAGCTATCCTTTTTCGTGACGTCGTTCAACTTGCGGTAGTCACGGAAAACCTCATTTTCCCATCCTTCTGCTTCACAAGTACACAGGTGAGCTCCATGGACTAGCTGATGGTTCGATGACGCCGCTGTCGCTCATTTCTTGTACGATTTCACTCACAACTTCCCGCTTCGCCAGTGGAGCACTACGAGGAGCTTTGACGTATCGGCCTCATCGCATCTCAGTGTCATTTGCAGTTTCACAACATTGTGCGGCCTGGTTTGGAACCATCCTGGTAACTATGTGCTACTTTCGGAGCAGGTGCTTTGCCTACTTTGCTAATCTTCCTCTAGCCCCTCCATTCATGCCGTGATCGTCATTTATAATACACCTCTGTACCCTCTCACGGTGTACGCCACGGGTGCAGTCCGCATTTTCCAAATGAGCCAACCTTTCAACATCCGACGAAGCAACTCTTGCAAAGTCCATAGCTTTTGGTAATAACGGTTTGCATTCTATTTGATATACCTGTGTTCGCTTCGTACCGTTCGTTCTACGTTTTTACATTTGACTAGCAGTAAAATGTGTGTATCTGCGCCTTCAAACTATGAGGAAATACGTCCTCGTGCTCTTCCAGTTGAGCAGAGATCTGCGATGATATCGTGCGGAAATTTGCGCCGACATTCGGATATTCGTGCCTCTAGTGCTTCAATCTTCTGCTGTTGCGGTTCTCCTGCGATTCCAGCTTGAGATAACATTACGAGACATTGTCGATGTTATACGGTTCTCCTGGGATTCTCGTTGACATGCCATTGTTGAGGTTTGAGCAGATATCGCAGCCAAAATCGTGTGTTCAAGGGTGTGCTCGTAACTGTCTGCGATGTTTAATTTTTCTCTTACAATTTTGTTGGCTCCTCGCTCATCAAGAGGAGAGACATACTTTTCCACGTAAATTACGCTCTAATTCCATTGCCTTTCGTCAGTCGTGCCTGAAGTGAAGTCTCGAGTATTTATTGCCGCTGTATTCAATCACGCTCTACAAACTCTTCTTCAGTTGCTGGATCTCAATTCACTCCACTTTGCCATGGCCAAGTTGTATTCAGAAGTCATTCGGAATTATCCAACAATTCTCTCTCTCTGTACACGAATTGTAACGAAGTTAGTGCAATTCCCTATAGCAACCTTCTACTAACGTCAAATCACTAAACGTGTTTCGAATAAATAACTCCACTCTTCATAATACAAATGACCCTTATTAAAGTACTTCACAATAACACTGCTACTTCACAACACAATAGCTTGCTGATCAACTGATTGCTGTTACTCAGCTTCGCTCTCCTTTTATAGTCTCTGCTGTCTGTTCCCATACTTCTCGGCGTTTCTTCTGCTAGAATTTCTACTTGTTTATCTGCTATACGCATCGCGTGTATATCTGTGAGTAATGATGATACATACTTTTGTGAGTTATCTCAGATATATACATATAAGTGTTGTGCATATCTCTCCGCTGCTTGCATGCACATATGTGTAGACATAATGATTGATTTGTTTATGTAGATGCAGTGACTGCTTAGTATCGGCTTAGAGATGATAGTATCCCTAGGGTTGGGAATTATCGTCACATATATCTCACATACACTCATGGACGAAAATACTAGTTGTAAACAGCTTTGGTTCTATATCATTACAAGATTTGCAAATGAAAAACAAAAAATTTGTGTGTACTATTTATAACTTAGTTACTTATACTAATATATGCAAACAATTATATTCATCCATTTGAAAGAAAACTGTGATATAATAAAACAATTTCCTTGGTCAAAATAATAGGTGTATGAAACTTTTCTTAGAAATCTAGATACACCATTGAAATATAATTCCTTACTCCCACTGTTTTCTTAATCACCGGTATCTCCTCCATAGTTTGTAAACTTTGCTATTGTATTGGGATGGCTTTGAATAATTTTGGCAGGTTTCCAATGGAATCTCTACCATATCCCAATCCTGCGTCTTTTGCCAAAATAACTCATTTGTTTGAAAAAAAGGACGCCAATCTTTTCCCAAGGTCACTCCACAAGTTCTCAATCGGCTTGAAGTCAGGGGATTACCCTGGCCATTGCATACATGTGACAATTCCATTTCTGAACCACTCAGATACCAACCGGAAAGTATGTTTTGTAGCGTTATCTTGGTGATAACTCAATCTGAGTGCAGGTGTTTTCTTCCGCATAAGGCAGCTTAACATTTCGCAAGATATCCCTGTACCCTCAGTGGTCATTGCGGCCTTATCCAAAATAAAGGACCCACATCTTACCAAGAGAAAGAGATCTCTACCATTATGTTTCCTCCTCCATGCCTATTTGTTCTTTTGGAGCTTTGCCTTTGGCCCGTGTACTGCTGCTTTTGGAGTCATTTCCACACAAATTAATCTCGACTACGACACTCAACAAAATATTTCGCCAGTTTTTCTTCAATGGGACTGCACCAATGCTGATGTACAATGGCAAAAGCTTTGTCTCTTCTGTATGTGTACAGTGGATTACATGGATATTTTGCGAAATGTTAACCTGCTTATGCGGAGGAAAACACCCCACTCAGATTGAGTTACCGCCATGATAACGAGACAAAACATACTTTCCGGTTGGTATCTGAGTGGTTCAGAAATGGAATTGTCACATGTATGCAATGGCCAGTCGATCCCCTGACCTCAACCCGATTGAGAACTTGTGAGTAGCCTTAGGAAAAGATCGGGCGTCCTTTTCATTTCAAAACAAGCGAATTATTTTGGCAGAAGACGAAAGATTGGGATGGGATAGCACTCCATTGGAAACCGCCAAAAATTATTCTAAGCCATCCAATACAATAGGCAAAGTATACAAAACATGGAGGAGATACCGGTGATTAAGAAATCAGTGGAGTAAGGAATTATATTCAATGGTGTACTTAGATTTCGAAGAAGAGTTTCATACACGATTATTTTGACCAACGAAATTGTTTAATTATACAGTTTTCTTGTAATGGATGAGTTATAATTGTTTGCATATATTTAGTATAAGTAACTAAAGTTATAAATATTACCACACAAAATTTTTTCATTTGCAAAATCTTGTAATGATGGAGAACCAAAGCTGTTTACACCTATTATTTTGTCCATGAGTGTATATATCTATGAATAGTGAGGAAATTTCTACCGTTCGTTCCTGCAAAATTGTTGCAACCAAAATTGGTAGAAAACATTCCGCTATACCAATGGGCAAAATCCGCAATTATATATGGGGTATTCCATCCCATTTCGACCAATTTGAACCCGACCCCTTTAGAATTGGCCTGAAAGTTTTTCTTCTTTTTCTAGCTTACGAAAGGACGTTTCCAGAAATTTTTCAAATTTTTCATCCACTCAAAAAAATGTTGAATTTAAAAAAAACACCTTTTTGTTTTCAAAATGCTATAACTTTTTCAAAAATTGACCGTTGGATCTTTTTTATTTTAAAAATTTGCTTTTGAATGTACTTTTCGGAAAAAAATACAAATAAATTAAAAAATTTTTTTTGTAATTTTTCAGTTTTTCGAGATTTTCGAATTTCGCCTTTTTTTCTAATAAAAAACTTCAATAAATTCTGCAATCATCCCCACTAATCCCAGAGTGGGCCGATTATTTTTTTTATTTAATTGAAAAAAAAACTTTAAAAATTTTTTGTATTTTTCCGAAAATTCATTTAAAAAACCAATTAAAAAAGAAAATATCCCAAACGGTCAATTTTTGAAAAGTTATAGCATTTTGAAAAAAACCCCGTTTTTTTTAAATTCATAACTTATTTTGAGTTGGACACCGTTTTTGTTTCAAAATGCTATAACTTTTTAAAAAATTGACCGTTTGGGATCTTTTTTTTAGTTTGTTTTTAAATGTACTTTTCGGAAAAATACAAAAAAATTTTAAAGTTTTTTTTCAATTAAATAAAAAAAAATAATAATAATCGCCCCGCTCCGGGATTGGTGGGGATGATTGCAGAATTGATTGAAGTTTTTTATGAGAAAAAAAAACTTAAAAATGTTTTTGTATTTTTCCAAAAGTACATTTAAAAGCAAATTAGATTCCAAAAGTTATAGCATTTTGAAACAAAAACGGCGTTTTTTTTAAATTCATAACTTTTTTTGAGTTGAATGAAATAATTTTAAAAAATTCTGAAAAACGTCTTTCGTAAGCTAGAAAAAGAAGAAAAACTTTCAGCCAATTCTAAAGGGGTCGGGTTCAAAATTGGTCGAAATGGAATGGAATACCCCATATATATAGAGCGGAATGTTTTCTACCAATTTTTGGTTGCAAAAAGTTTGCAGGAAAACGAACGGTAAGTACATCAATGACCCCACTATATATATATATATATATGTTGCAGTTTACAAAAATAATATAACTTTTGTGGGAAAAAGTTTTATTATTTCTATGGTTTCTATGAAAAAACAAACTACCTACTCACCGATTCCTGTATGTTTTTGTTATTCTTCTTGCGTTGCCTAGTCTGCTTGTTGCTGCTCGCTTGGCGATAATGCTGCTTAGCTGGTTGTTGGGTAAACATGATTTTTTCTTTTTTATTATTTTTTCAAAACAGGCACTTGAATAAGTGCTCCCCAAATTTTCAAGAAATATTTTTCGTCGTTTTTAAATAAAAGTGTGCAGCAAAAAACGAATTTATTTTTCTCGTAAATATAAGTGTATATTTGTGTTTAATCACTTTGGGATTGTTTAAATATTCGTTTATATATTTCTCACTTGATTTAGGTATTTGTGTTATTATTCGCAATTTTTTGAATTGTTTTTTTCTTTGTCACTTGTGTTTTGGTTTTTTCTGGAAATCACCCCAACTTGGCTTTTGTATATTTAGGTTTGATAACTCAGTTCGCACTAATTATTTTCCAGCATTTTGAAAACTTTATGAGATTCCTTTTTTTATAAATATGTATATATGTATATTGGAGTATGTATACTCGTATATGATGTATATTGGAACGATTTCCGTCATCCCTTGTCAAATTTGTTGAGACAAACCGGTTTCGGCGTTGTCCATCATCAGTGTCGATTTTCGTCTGATCTGTTGTTGTCATTTGTCCTGTATTTATAGTTCGTAGGTATATGAGCAGGTATTGTCAAATTGATGCTTGTGTATATTTAGTTATGTGTATGTGCTGTGTGTTCGTTCAGAACCGAGGGTGGTTTACTAATCGATTTGTGTGGCTGACTGGGGTAGGTAGAAATCTGTGATTTTAGTCGTTTGACCTTCTTGTCGGTTTTTTGTTTTGGTGTGTTAATTGTTTTTGTGTTTATTTGTTGTTGTGCGTTTGTCTGTTGTACCTGTGTGATTAAGTTGTTTCCTGTAAACAAGTTTAAAGGCTCGAATATTGTGTCAGAAATGGTGTTTATCTGTTCGTTTATTATTCTACCGTCGAATGTTTTCTGTTTGTAGATTTCCATGTTTTCGAGTACGTTGAGACGTCGGCCCTTTTCTTGTATGTGAAGAACCCTACTGTTTTATTGATGTTTGCTGGGGAACATTCATTCTCGACCATGTGATTCGCGAAGTTAGACTCGGGTATAATGTTTGGATTCCGTATTTTTTTGTTGTAATCTCTAATATGTTCTCTGAACCTCGTTCTTATTTGCCGTCCTGTTTGTCCTATGTAACTATGCTGGCATCCGCAGGTAAGCTTGTATACGCCGTGGCTGCTAAACGGATCCTCTGAGTTAATGTTAGTTCTTAGTTTTCGCCCTAGATTGTTCGATGTTTTGAATGCTGTGTTAATGTTGTATTTTTTAAAGAAATTTGCCAATTTATATGTTGCTTTTCCAGTATATGTCATAGTCGTCCAGCTATTATTTTCTTTTTCATTATTTCTTTTTGGTTCTCCATTTGTCCTTCTGAGCTTATCTACTAGTGCTTTTTTATATCCGTTGTTTGCAGCGATATTATATTTGACCTCAAGTTCTCTCTTATATGCCTCTTGTGTAAGAGGTGTTCTTTCAAGTCTATGTACCAAGTGCCTTAATGCTGCATTTTTATGATGTTGAGGGTGATTTGAGGTATTGTGTATTATTGTGTCGGTGGCCGTTGACTTTCTATATATGTCATAGTTAAATCTTTTGGCTTCTTTATCAATATTTATCGTGAGGTCTAGATAGTTGATTCCTCCGTCTTTTTCGGTTTCCATTGTAAATTTTATATTGGCGTGCTGTTTGTTGAGGTACTCCAGTACGAGCTCTTCGTTATTAGTAGTTAAAACGCATATTATGTCATCCACGTATCTAGCATAAAATGACACGCCTAATTTGGACTTCAGCTCCTGTATGTACTTTTCTTCCAGATTTTGCATGAACACTTCCATAAGAATTGCTGATGTGGGGCTTCCCATTCCAAGACCGTTTGTTTGTCTATATATTTTATTGTTGAATTTAAAATAGTTTTGACGTAAAGTGGTTCTTAGCGTATTTGTGATTTGCATACTTTTCACTTTGTTTTTTGTGTTATGAACTATTGTTGAGCTAACTCTCCGATAGTGGTATAGATGGGTATAGATATTTTATGTCAAAAGATACCAATTTGCTGTTTCTTGTTAGCTCTACGGTCTCGAGTCTCTCTATTAGTTCTGTTGTGTTAGTTATTGCATATTTGCATATTCGTTCCTTAGCTCCAGAGTGTCTATCAATATCGTTTTTAAATATTTGGACAGTTTGTAACATGGTGCCGATTTAAAATTAATGATGGGCCTCATTGGCGTGTCCGGCTTGTGGATTTTTGGTAGCGCAACCAGTGGAGGAGCCGAATGGTTCATTTGGACCAATCTATGTGCCATGTTATAATCTACTATATTTGTTGCATTTTTTATAGCAACTTTGATTTGTTTTGGTATTCATCTGTGGGATCCTCTCTAATTCTACGACATTTCATTTCCTCTATGAGATCCTCGGTTTTGGATATATATTGCTCTTTTTCGATTAGCACAGTGGTGTTTCCTTTGTCCGCTTTCGTTGTGACAATATTGTTTTTCCTTAGTTTATGCCGTAGATTCTTTATTGTTTTCTCCTCTGTATTCGGTTTTTGTCCTTCCTGTGCTTTCACCTCCTTTCTTATGATTTCCTTGCATATGTGTCTTGCGTGCTCCTGTTCTTCCTGTGGTATCAATGATATTGCGATCTCCGCATCTACAATCGCTTGCTCCGTTTTTCTTACTGTATTCTGGTCCATGATATTGTGCTTCAGGCCCTTTTCGAGAAGTTGTGCCTCTTCCTTGGTAATGGCCACTGTTGTGAGGTTAACTTGTCATGAAACTGGTGAGTGTTTTGGTTTTGGTTACCCTCTCGTCGTCCTGCCAGCTTGTCCAATTTTCGGTTCAGCGACCTGTATATTTGCTGTAGTTCCTGATCGACCTCTGTCTTAATGCGGTCGAAGCATTCCATTAATACAGTCGTAGGTAGTTGTTCTGCCAATCTTAAATGGATAGATAATACTCGGCATTTATCTCGTCCTTCTTCGAGTATAAGCTTTCCAACTCATATTTTAAAAAATCCTTTTCCGCTTTTCTAACTGTTTTCCTGCTAGATTTGGTATTTGCCTTTATTGTTATTTTTGCGAATTTCGGAGTAACATTCAATTCCAGGCATTGTTTGTTGAACCAAATGCTCGCCTTTGCTTTATATATTTTCAGTAGGCGTCGCTTGTAAATTGTTAGTAGTCCGTTCGCGTTCAAGTTAAAAGCCTGACAAGCAATAACTGACTTATCTTGTTTGGTTGATTTCCGACAGGGTGGATAAATGATGTATATTGGAACGATTTTCCGTCATCCCTTGTCAAATTTGGTTTTGAGACAAACCGGTTTCGGCGTTGTGCCATCATCAGTGTCGATTTTCGTTCTGATTTGTTGTGTCATTTGTCCTGTATTTATAGTTCGTAGGTATATGAGCAGGTATTGTCAAATTGATGCTTGTGTATATTTAGTTATGTGTATGTGCTGTGTGTTCGTTCAGAACCGAGGGTGGTATATGTTTTTTTTTGTATATATGTATAGGTAAATGTATTTTTTAAGCACCCACTGTTTTACACTTTGTGTGTAGTTTTGTTAAATTTTTTTTATTTACGAACGAAGATTCGATTTAATAAATTTTACATTTAAGAGTGGACCAAGAATGGCTGCGAAGTACCATGAATAACTTTGGTTTTTCTTCCTACACTCTTCACTTGTGCACAAAGAAAAATATGTTTTTTGTTTTCTTTTAAAAACGCAATAAAGTTCACTTTTGTTATATTTTATCATTTAATAGTTAATTAAATTAATTCAAACTTTAACACAAATATTGACAACTCAAAGGGTTGAATATAAATATATACGAAGAGGCGCGTCCGCGTTGCCGGCATTAGTAATTGCTGGCGAATGGAATTTTGTTGGTGACGATGGCGGTTCGGCGTTCGTTGGCGCCTTTCCATTCGCAGCGCACGGCTGCGCATAAGCATTTCGCACGCCGCCGTCTAAATGGTGATGGAGGCGGCTTAAACAATACGAGATTACTACACAAAAGCCAACGGAGAAAAAATAATGGACGACAACGATAAGATATATAAGACTACTACATATATTTCCGGGCTCTCAAGCAGAATAAAATATTCAAATATGTATGACCATGATCGAGTGCAATTAACTTTTACTTACAACATACAATGCAAAAAATCTTCAGTAATACAAAAGATAAAATCGAGAAATCTGACGTAATATACAAAATTCCATGCAACGGGGACAGGTCCCACGTATGCAGGAAAGTATATGTGGACACTACAAAATCCAAATTAAAACCAAGGATTTCCGCGCATAAATCAAACGTAAAATATAGGGGCCACCCTAATGACTGCACAACGGCTTTAACACAACATTGCAGAGCCACCGGTCATTCTCCTGATTTGGAAAATATAGCAATACTGCAGCAGGAGAGAGGGTATAACAAGAGATATACATTAGAAAATCTACATATTATTAATACTCCGAGAGATCAACGAATGAATTTTAAAGCAGATACAGACAAGTACGCCTCTGCTTATAGAAAACTAATAACAGTTTGTCCGTGATGAGAAAATTTTGTCCGGTTGTATGTTGTCATCAGAAGTCAATATATAATTGTTCGTGTAATATTTTGTTTACAATTACGGTTTTTAATTGTTTACATACTTTTTGTGTATTTATGTATATTTTTCAAATTGCTAAATTAGTCGAATAGATACATTCAATAATGTAAGTGTGTACTTGAGAAGTTTATATAATTGGGTTTAATACAATTCTTGTTTTTCAGTCCCGAAGATGACTTCAGATGGAAGTCGAAATATCGAAAATAAAAATACATGACAAATATATGTTTTATATAAAAATCATTCGGTGATTTTATTTCATATACTTTGTCTGGCCTAGAGCTTGATAATTTGCTCAATACTACCATTGAAGGCCGATGAACTAACAATAATAATTATGGAACGGACAGCACACTGTAAAAACAAAAGCAGATGCAAAATCTACAAAGATTTGAAAAGCAAGTATGGTATGGAAACCAAAATTTTATAAAACGGTACCAAAATAGCACACGGCAACTAAACTGCGACAGTCAACAAAGTTTCTTTTAAGACGCAGAAAAAGCGCAATTATACTTAAATGTATTAGAAATGGTTTCAAAATGCGATACAGACAAACATACCGACAGATATACAGTGGCTTCCCCCATTAGGTCCCAAGTACTCATTACCAACAACAAACAAAAAGTTCCCATTATTTAAGTTAATAGCAGATGGAGAGGACTGCATTCAAAGGACAAGGAGCAGCAGGAAGATGATAGAAATAAATTTACTACATTAATAAGAGAGCATATAAACAAAACAAAAAACAACGCGCGAGATAGATTCATTTTAGATACCC
>JARSSU010038924.1:0-26911 GCA_029619165.1 Eurosta solidaginis
CTCCCCATAAGTTTTTATAATTGTCTGGCTAATAATACTAATTACTTGCACTTGTATACGCACACACACAGATGTAAATACATAAAACCTTATAAATGTCCACAAATGTGTTGACAAGCAAACAAAGCTCAAGGAGACCCGTCCCGTCAACGACTTATCATTAGCGGGTTAAAGTTTGATTGAAGTTACTTGATAAAAGCCAAATAAGTGCATAATCAACCCTTTTGGTAAGCGCAATTGCGTATAGAACAGTGTAAGGTAAATGCATATGTAATTTTGTCACATTGGGTAACTAAGTACGTGCGTAACTTGAACAGTTTTCGAGCCTTACATCTGTTTAAAAATCCTTAGAAATTCAATTCAACTTATTACGTATTATGTATATCACCCCCGCTTTTGTTGTTAAAAACGTATGTTCCTTGATAGCGCCTCAATTATGCCTCGCTTACAACTGGTTTACAAAACTCACATATTCGGTGAAATTCTACATAATTTCCGTTTACAAAATGCCTCAAAACTAGCCTCGAAAAGTCGCAAAATTATAAAAGCAAATAAACTCTCGATAGGTAGTCCCAAACGATCCATAGGTTAGTCCGGAATGATGTAGATATATTATCAAAAAAAAATTTGAAATGGCTATCTTAAATTTATCGAAAAAATTATACTGCAATCGTTAGAAAATGATCTGCAGTACTGTTAAAACCAGGGCTGCAAGCCGCCTCGAAAATCGAAACGGTTCGGTCAGTGGTTCGAACTACTGAGTCAAACTTGAACCGGTTCGTGACCCGTTCACGGCTACCTCTGATGCCGAACGGTTCGTTCAAGTGGTTCAAACACTTAATATATGTTTTGATAGTATACAAAATTTGAAATTCGTCACTGGGATCTGTGTGCAACCAAACATCGATATGTACCTAATAAGCATACAAATAAAATACAGTTATTGAGATCAAATCCATGCATCAGTTTTCCAGACTTATTAAAAACTTTCAAAAAAGTCTGAGTGTGCATTTTTTGTAGCTCATTAACTGTAGGTGTAATACTTTGCAAGCTTCAAGAGGGTGTTCGCGTTTTTTTCCATATACTGGATGCACGAAACTTTGTTTTATGTGGAAGATATGGCCAACACCTCGGGGAAATAAAATTAACGGTAATTCTCATCTACTTGAAACTTGCACACTGTTACACTGCAATTGAATGAGCTACAGGACTGCACATTCAGAAATTTTCTAAAAACTGTTAATAAAAGTTTCGAAAATTGATAAAAATTTGATTAATTTAACTTTAAAGTTTTTATAAGTATACATATGTATGTATGTGTTGTGTTATAGTTAGATATGTTATAAAGGAAAAATGAAAAAGGTCTTTCATATACAAAGTTGTTACGCACGGGGTTTTAACTCATTTTGTAAATTTGTTTATTTTCTCACAAGCTTTTGACCACAGACGCAAACATTAAACGCTATTACTAGCAAAAGTGACAAACTCACGGCGTTGCCATCGAGAAAAAATGTATGCGATTTTACTTAGAGTGGTATGTAACCAAAGGTGAATAAATAAGCTAAGTGATTTTGTTGAAGCTTTATTTTGAACCGAAGGAACATTTTTTGGGTGGTTTTCGGTTTCGGTTTTTGGAGCTAAGAAAAAAACGGTTCGGTTCGTGGTTCGGTTCAAAGTCCCAAAATAGCGGGTGGTTCGGTTCATGAACCGGCCGGTTCAAATCGGGTTTTCAACCCTGGTTAAAACGATCCGAAAAAAAATCTCAAAATAATCCGATAACAGTTCGAAATTTTCTGAAAACTATGTTCGAAATTGAAAAAAAAATAGACCTGAAATATTAAAAATGAAGTTCTCAAATAATCTTGAATAGTCTAAATGGTCCGGAAACAATTCAAACAAATACGAAATAGTCTAGATATGGTCCCTAATAGTCTCATAATTATTCGGAAATGATCTGAAGACAGATCCGATAGATACGGTAATAGCACGGAAATTATCCTAAATAGGTACCAAATTGATAACGCAAACAAAATCCAAAATGATTTGTAATCCAGAAATTGTCCAAAAGTAACAAAAAAATCATTAAAGAAGTCGTGAAGTGATTCAGAAAAACCATCCTCAAATAATATCGACATTTTCCCGAAAAAAAGAAATGGTCCCCAAAGTATAGCAACATGATCCCGAAATCAGCCTGAAAATAAGGATCCGGAAATTATGAGGAGAATGTAGTGAATGTCACGAAAAAAATTCGCGATCATCCAAAAAAATAGACCGAATTTATTCTAAAGTCTTCCCCATATGATACCGTAATGATCAAGAGATGTTCCGTAATTAATTTACAAGAAAAATTATTCCAAATAGTCCAGAAATAGCATCAAATTATACCCAAAATAGAATGGAAGCGATCCCGAAGTTATGAGAAGATAGTACAATATGATTGTTGATAGACTTGAAAAGATCCCGAAAACAAAATCGGAGTGATTCCGAAATGATTCCAAAAAAGTTCCATCTCGCAATATATCCGAAAATGTTTACAAAGTTATATCCTAAAAGTCCTTAAATAGCACAAAATTATCCAAGAATATTTCAACATGAACTCGAAATTATAATGAAATAGGCGTTTAATGATCCCAAGGTATGAGGGATAAAGAATAGATACGGAGAAAATTCCGAAATAAAAAACCCAAAAATAGTTCCGAAATGATATCGAATCAGCCACGAAGTCATCCAAAAAAATTGCATATATCTGATTGCTTGCTCCGGAAAACTAGATATGTCACATTTTTCTTCTAACTTAGCACTTCCCTGTTCTTTGATTAGAAACCAAATAACGTTTAATTCATAACTCTCAGAGTTTTAGCTTAAACTCTGAAATCTATTTAAAAAATAATTATTTCTAGGATGAGAGGCACACGGCTAATTTCTAAAATGGCTTAGCCAATACCCTTATTGACCCCGGTATATACTCTCCATACATTGCTTAAGCGGATTGAGGTTTGAGGAGGTCAAGGCTAGCAAGCCGGCAATATCGGAAGGCAGTGAGCAGCTGGAGGTTAGAAAAACTACGAGCATCCATAATAACGTTGGAGGCTGGAGGGCAGTTATAGAGCACGCCCCCCCCACTAAGGAATACTCAGACCATTGTGACATTTTGGGATTACTTAAGCACCACCCTAATGTTTACTCCAATGAACTGACATATGCACACTGAACCTTGACGGAAAATTCATGTAAAATAGGAAGTAAACGGACATAAAATCACAATTATCATTTCAGTTAATACAATAATGATGTTGTTGTTGTTGCTAGAATCAACGTATCTATACAGTAATACCCACAGAGATCGCATTGATTTGCAATGTAAATAAAGTCGTTTGCCGATTGTTGGACGGCATAGAGAGAGAGCTTAGGATAGTCAAGCACACGCACACACACACAAACACAAAGGCGTGAATGCTAATGTAGTAGTAAACAAATTCAAAATACTGAAATATATTTCAATTCAAGCTTGCCAAGCAAATGCATTGCGGATGAGTGAATTTCGTGTGTGAGAAGATGCGCGTTAAAAGCAAAAAACCAACAACAACAACAACAATACGCTTTACAACAATTTGATACGAGCGTAACAAAAATTATACCCGCGGGGGATAACTTAACGCGTTGCTGCTGCCAGCACTAAGTTTAGGAGTGGCAATTGAGGGGAGTGAGTGTAGGTCAGAGTTGTGTTGAGTTGCGGTTTTTTGGGTGTATTCAACAACCCCTAACCAGATGTGTTTATTTTACAACCATACAATTTTAAAATAAGTATGCAAAGTCTTTTTAGGATTTCTGTGCTATATTTTCTCTTGTAAGTAAGCGCTCTTGTTGTTATTATTCTTGTTGATTGATAGATATACATATTTGTTGGTGTTGTGTTAAATATTTGTAGAAAATCCCACAAATGGATTTGGAAAACAAATCTGCGTTCAATATTCGAAAGGTCGGCATGGTGGTTTGTGATTCCTACACTCAGCCGTTCGCTTTGTGCGAGTGTGCTTGTTGTAGTTTTTTTTTGTATTGTTGTCATTTAAATAGATCCATTAATGTAACGATTTGTCAACAAATTAACAAACATGAGCCGCAGTTGACAATTCAATTTGTATTATGTATCTAAGCTTTGTTGTTTGCATGTAGTTATGTGTTTACACTGATCAACATATCTTTTGCTACCCGAATTTTGGGGGATTGCAATTTTCGAAACATATCGAGAGGTGTTGAGAATACATTTTCTAGGCATAGTAGCTGCTTGATTCCTTTGAATTGTGTTACCAGGTATTCTCTGATGGACCGGCGAGCTTATTTTTTCACTGACAGGGTGTTCATATTCCCCTCAAAAAAACAAGGGATTTACCTCTGCAGAGATTTCAGTTGTTCTTCCACTTTGCGGGCGAATTTCAATTGAGTAGCTTTCGTGATAGAATTACAGTCCAAGGGATTACCAAAACCACTGCACACTTTTAAAACATCGTGCGCGCAGTAATCTGTGTCGCATTGGCTACAATACAGCATATCGACTCTTCTTCCTTCTCCTCCTGATAGCTGCTTGGTATGAGTCACCGTGGAGGCGATATTTTTTATTTTTCGTAGTCAATGAAATATAGCAGTGATTTGTGACGACACCCAGCGCAACCCAGTTCCAAATCCTTTTCTAACACTGTCTTTGCTTTCCCCCACTCCTTCCTCACATGACACCTTATGTTCTGAACGGTATAGTCAACAACTGCCATAGGCACTCTATAACTGCCCTCTAGCCATCCCAACGTATATTGTTGAGTGCTCGTAGTTTTCTAACTTCCAGCTGCTCACTGCTTCCGATATTGCCAGGCTTGCTAGCCTTTGACCTTCTCAAACCTCAATTCGCTTTAAAGCAATGTATGGAGTATATATACCGGGGTCATAAGGGTCTTGGTCTAAGCCATTTTAGAAAGGGTAGCCGTGTCGCCTCCTCCTCCTAGAAATAATTATTTTTAAATTAGATTTCAGAGTTTAAGCTAAAACTCTGAGAGTTTGAATTAGACCGTTAATATTTGGTTTCTAGATCATAAAGAAAGGGGCGTGCTAAGTTGTAGAAATGTGAACAGAGTCTAGTTTTCGGAGCAAGCAAATCAGATATATGCAATTTTTTTGGATGAATTCGTGGCTGATTCGATATCATTTCGGAACTATTTTTGGGTTTATTTCGGAATTTTCTCCGTATCTATTCTTATCTCCTCATACCTTGGGGATCATTAAACGCTATTTCATTATAATTTCGAGTTCATGTTGAAATAATTCTTGGATAATTTTGGTGCTATTTAAGGACTTTTTAGGATATAACTTTGTAACAATTTTCGGATATATTGCGAGATGGAACTTTTTTGGAATCATTTCGGAATCACTCCGATTTTGTTTTCGGGATCTTTTCAAGTCTATCAACAGATCATATTGGTACTATCTTCTCATAACTTCGGGATCGCTTCCATTCTATTTTGGGTATAATTTTGATGCTATTTCTGGACTATTTGGGAATAATTTTTCTTGTAAATTAATTACGGAACAATCTCTTGATCATTACGGTATCATATGGGGAAGACTTTAGAATAAATTCGGTCTATTTTTGGATGATCGCGAAATTTTTTCGTGACCATTCACTACATTCTCCTCATAATTTCGGATCCTTATTTTCAGGCTGATTTCGGGATCATGTTGCTATACTTTGGGGACCATTTCTTTTTTCGGGAAAATGTCGATATTATTTGAGGATGGTTTTCTGAATCACTTCACGACTTTCTTTAAATGATTTTGTTGTTACTTTTGGACAATTTCTGGATTACAAGATCATTTTGATTTTGTTTGCGTTATCAATTTGGTACCTATTTAGGATAATTTCCGTGCTATTACCGTATCATATCGGATCTGTCTTCAGGATCATTTCCGAATAATTATGAGACTATTAGGGACCATATCTAGACTATTTCGGATTTGTTTGAAATTGTTTCCGGGACCATTTGAGACTATTTCAAGATTATTTGAGAACTTCATTTTTAATATTTCAGGTCTATTTTTGTTCAATTTCGACATAGTTTTCAGAAAATTTCGAGACTGTTATCGGATTATTTTGAGAGTTTTTTCGGATCGTTTTAACCAGGGTTGAAAAACCGATTTGAACCGGACCGGTTCATGAACCGAACCACCCGCTATTTTGGGACTTTGAACCGAACCACGAACCGAACCGTTTTTTTTCTTAGCTCCAAAAACCGAACCGAAAACCACCCAAAAAAACTGGTTCCGTTCGGTTCAAAATAAAGCTTCAACAAAAATCACTTAGCTTATTTAATTCACCACTTTGGTTGACAATACCACTCTAAGATAAAATCGCATACATTTTTTCTCGATGGCAACGCCGTGAGTTGTCACTTTTGCTAGTAATAGCGTTTACTGTTTGCGTCTGTGGTCAAAAGCTTGTGAGAAAATAAACAAATTTACAAAATGAGTTCAAACCCCGTGCATAACAACTTTGTATATGAAAGAGCTTTTTCATTTTTTATTTATAACATAGTCCGAACTATAACACAAACCACATACATATGTATGTATAATTATAAAAATTTTAAACTTAAATTTATCAAATTTTTATCAATTTTCGAAACTTTTTATTAACAGTTTTTAGAAATTCTGAATGTGCAGTCCTGAAGCTAATTTAAGTGTAGTGTAATAGTGTGCAAGTATCAAGTAGATGGGAATTACCGTTAATTTAAAAAAAAATTTTCCCCGAGGGTGTTGGGCATATCTTCCATATGAAAACAAATTTTGTTCATGCGATGTATGGAAAAAAACGCGAACACCCTCTTGAAGCTTGCAAAGTATTACACTACAGTTAGATGAGCTACAAAAATGCACACTCAGACATTTTTTGAAAGTTTTAATAAGTCTGGAAAACTGATGCATGGATTTGATCTCAATAACTGTATTTTATTTGTATGCTTATTAGGTACATATCGATGTTTGGTTGCACACAGATCCCAAGTGACGAATTTCAAATTTTGTATACTATCAAAACATAGTATTAAGTGTTTGAACCACTTGAACCGAACCGGTTCGGCAGTCAGAGGTAGCCGCGAACGGGTCACGAACCGGTTCAAGTTTTGACTCAGTAGTTCGAACCACTGAACCGAACCGCTTCGATTTTCGAGGCGGCTTGCAGCCCTGGTTTTAACAGTACTGCGAGATCATTTTCCAACGATTGCAGTATAATTTTTTCGATAAATTTAAGATTAGCCATTTCAAATTTTTTTTGATAATATATCTACATCATTCCGGGACTACCTATGGATCGTTTGGGACTACCTATCGAGAGTTTTATTTGCTTTATATAATTTTGCGACTATTTCGAGCTAGTTTTGAGGGCCATTTTGTAAACGGAAATATATGTAGAATCTTCACCGAATATGTGAGTTTTGTAAACCAGTGTAAGCGAGGCATAATTGAGGCGCTATCAAGGAACATACGTTTTTAACAACAAAAGCGGGGGTGATATACATAATAACGTAATAAGTTGAATTGAATTTCTAAGGATTTATAAACAGATTGTAAGGCTCGAAAACTGTTCATGTTACGCACGTACTTAGTTACCCAATGTGACAAAATTACATATGCATTTACCTTACACTGTTCTTATACGCAATTGCGCTTACCAAAAGGGGTTGATTATGCACTTATTTGGCTTTTATCATAGTAACTTCAATCAAACTTTACCCGCTGAATGATAAGTCGTTGACGGGACGGGTCTCCTTGAGCTTAGTTGGCTTGTCAACACATTTGTGGACATTTATAAGGTTTTATGTATTTACATCTGTGTGTGTGCGTATACAAGTGCAAGTAATTAGGATTATTAGCCAGAATGGTTATATGTATTTTGGGTTGATGACGTAGGTATTTGAGTGAGTAATCAGTATGCCTATTAATGTCCGTTATATACATACACACAAACGTATTTACATATGCTCGATAACTTAAACATACCTAAGGTGCTATTTAAGTAGACGCCAAAAGGCATTTTAACGCTTGCAATTGTTTATTTTAGTTTATAATAGATAGTAAATACATATGTACGTCATGTATGTATGTATTGGCGTGTGTGTGGACGTCTGGCTGCTGGTGTGGGCTCATTGATAGTGGGTGTGGTAAAGGAAATCTCTCAAGTGCTAACTTAATACCTTCGCTTAGTGTTGCTATTTGACCGCAGGCCAAGTGCAAAAGCATTTACGGCGCTAGATTTGTCACGTTGATTTCCTTTCAGCTTACGAAAGTGTTTGGAGGGGGAGTGAAAAGCAGTGTGCATTAAAACTGTGTGGCGATAAGTGCAAGATTTAAAATTCATTTGCTTAATAGATTGGTCGTAGTCGGTGGGTTATGTCACATTGATGCATTTTACTGATTCAAGATCAAAGCGATATGGTTGTGACCAGTGGCGTATCCAGATTTTGCCAAGGGGGGAGGGGGAGGGGGTGAGCAAAAATTTATTTTAAGTTAAATAGAAATTAAGACACACAGTAACTAGGTTTACCATCTGTGTGTATTTCTTTATAAATAAGCAATACTTACCATGATATACATATATACATGCATACACTTATTTACATACAATAATCTTTTTTTGCTAAAATCACGTGCATTTTGATTTAAAATATTTGAAAATTGTTGAAGTGATTATATCTTTGGTTCCATGGAAAACTATTTCAGTTCAAATTGCGTCGAAGAATATCTCAGTACGTTTTGTTTTTTAAAAACTAACACCTTTCGCCTGTTTGCTAATTTTGTATTATTAGTTTAATTTTAATTATTTTTGTATTATTTTATTTTATTTATTTTTGTGTTAGTTACTTAGGTTTTATTTATTTTTATACTCAGTTGAGCAGAGCTCACAGAGTATATTAAGTTGATTGGATAACGGTTGGTGTACATATATAAAGGAATCGAGATAGATATAGACTTTCCATATATCAAATAATCAGGATCGACAAAAAAAATTTGATTGAGCCATGTCCGTCGTCCGTCCGTCCGTCCGTCCGTCCGTCCGTCCGTCCGTCAGTTAACACGATAACTTGAGTAAATTTTGAGGGTATCTTGATGAAAATTTGGTATGTAGGTTACTGAGCACTCATCTCAGATCGCTATTTAAAATGAACGATATCGGACTATAACCACGCCCACTTTTTCGATATCGAAAATTTCGAAAAACCGAAAAAGTGCGATAATTCATTACAAAAGACCGATAAAGCGACGAAACTTGGAAGATGAGTTGAACTTATAACGCAAAATATAAAATTATATAAAATTTGGACAATGGGCGTGGCACCGCCCACTTTTTAAAGAAGGTAATTTAAAACTTTTGCAAGCTGTAATTTGGCAGTCGTGAAGATATCATGATGAAATTTGGCAGAACGTTACTCTATTACTGTATGTACGCTTAATAAAAATTAGCAAAATCGGAGAAGGGACCACGCCCACTTTTATTTTTAAAGTAAATTTTAACAAAAAATTTAATATCTTTACAGTATATTAGTAAATGATGTCAAGATCAACTCCAGTAATGATATGGTGCAACAAAATACAAAAAGAAAAGAAAATTTAAAAATGGGCGTGGCTCCGCCCTTTTCATTTAATTTGTCTAGGATACTTTTAATGCCATAAATCGAACAAAAATTAACAATCCTTTTGAAATTTGGTAGGGGCATAGATTTTGTGGCGTTAACTGTTTTCTGTGAAATAGGCGAAATCGGTTGATGCCACGCCCAGTTTTATACACAGTCGTCCGTCTGTCCTCCGCATGGCCGTTAACACGATAACTGAGCAAAAATCTGATTATATCTTTACTAAACTCTGTTCACGTACTTATCTGAACACACTTTACCTTGGTATGAAAAATGAACGAAATCGACTATGACCACGCCCACTTTTTCGATATTCGAAAATTGCGAAAACATTAAAATATGCCATAATTCGATACCAATACGAAAAAAGGGATGGAAACATGGTAAGCGTAATTGGATTGTTTTATTGACGCGAAATATAACTTTAGAAAAAACTTTATAAATGGTTATGACACCTACCATATAAGTAGAAGAAAGATGAAAAAGTTCTGCAGGGCGAAATATAAAACACCCTTAAAATCTTGCCAGGTATTACATATATAAATAAATTAGCGGTATCCAACCGATAATGTCTGGTCACCCTAGTCCACATTTTGGCTCGATATCTGGAAAACGCTTCACATATACAACTACCACCACTCCCTTTTAAAACTCTCATTAATACCTTTAATTTGATACCAATATCGTACAAAACTCATTCTAGAGCCACCCTGGTCCACCTTTATGGCGATATCTCGAAACGGCGTCCACCTATAGAACTATGGCGCACTCCCTCATAAAATACTCTTGGACGCCATTTAGGGATATAGCCATAAAGGTGGATCAGGGTTGACTCTAGAATGCGTTGTACGATATGGGTATCAAATGAAAGGTATTAATGAGTATTTTAAAAGGGCGTGGGACCTAAGTTCTATAGATGGACGCCTTTTCGAGATATCGCCGTAAAGATGGACAGGGGCGACTCTAGAATGCGTTTGCACAATATGGGCATCAAACGAAGGTGTTAATGAGTATTTTAAAAGGGAGTGGGCCTTAGTTCTATAGGTGGACCGCCGTTTCGAGATATCGTCATAAAGGTGGACCAGGGGTGACTCTAGAATGCGTTTGTACGATATGGGTATCAATGAAAGAGTTAATGAGTATTTTAAAAGGGAGTAATCTTAGTTCCATAGGTGGACGCCGTTTCAAGATATCGCCATAAAGGTGGACCAGGGGTGACCCTAGAATTTGTTTCTACGATATGGGATATCAAATTAAAGGTAGTTAATGAGGATTTTAAAAGGGAGTGGTGGTTGTTGTATAGGTGTCGCCTTTTCGAAATATCGCCATAAAGGTGGACCAGGGGTGACTCTAGAATGCGTTTGTACGATATGGATATCAAATTAAAGGTATTAATGAGTATTTTAAAGGAAGTAGCCTTAGTTCCATAGGTGGACGCCGTTTCGAGATATCGCCATAAAGGTGGACCAGGGGTGACCCTAGAATTTGTTTGTACAATATGGGTATCAAAAGAAAGGTGTTAATGAGTATTTTAATAGGGTGTGGGGCTTAGTCTATAGGTGGACACCTTTTCGGAATATCGCCACAAAGGTGGACCAGGGTGTGACTCTAGAATGTGTTTGTACGATATGGGTATCAAATTAAAGGTATTAATGAGGGTTTTAAAAGGGAGTGGTGGTTGTTGTATAGGTGGTCGCATTTTCGAGATATCGCCATAAAGGTGGACCAGGGGTGACCCTAGAATTGTTTGTACAATATGGCATCAAAAGAAAGGTGATAATGAGTATTTTAAAAGGGAGTAATCCTTAGTTCCATAGTGGACGCCGTTCGAGATATCGCATAAAGGTGGACCAGGGGTGGCTCTAGAATGAGTTTGTACGATATTGGGTATCAAATTAAAGGTATTAATGAGAGTTTTAAAAGGGAGTGGTGGTAGTTGTATATGTGAAGGCGTTTTCCAGATATCGACCAAAATGTGGACTAGGGTGACCCAGAACATTATCGGTTGGATACCGCTAATTTATTTATATATGTAATACCTGGCAAGATTTTAAGGGTGTTTTATTCGCCCTGCAGAACTTTTTCATTTCTTCTACTTAATATGGTAGGTGTCACAATCATTTTATAAAGTTTTTTCTAAAGTTATATTTCGCGTCAATAAAACAATCCAATTACCTTACCATGTTTCATCCTTTTTTCGTATTTGGTATAGAATTATGGCATTCTTTTTCATTTTTCGCAATTTTCGATATCGAAAAAGTGGGCGTGGTCATAGTCGGATTTCGTTCATTTTTCATACCAAGGTAAAGTGGGTTCAGATAAGTACGTGAACTGAGTTAGTAAAGATATATCGATTTTTGCTCAAGTTATCGTGTTAACGGCCATGCGGAAGGACAGACGGACGACTGTGTATAAAAACTGGGCGTGGCATCAACCGATTTCGCCCATTTTCACAGAAAACAGTTAACGCCATAAAATCTATGCCCCTACCAAATTTCAAAAGGATTGGTTAATTTTTGTTCGACTTTATGGCATTAAAAGTATCCTAGACAAATTAAATGAAAAAGGGCGGAGCCACGCCCATTTTTAAATTTTCTTTTATTTTTGTATTTTGTTGCACCATATCATTACTGGAGTTGAATCTTGACATCATTTACTTATATACTGTAAAGATATTAAATTTTTTTGTTAAAATTTTACTTTTAAAAAATTTTTTTTTAAAAGTGGGCGTGGTCCTTCTCCGATTTTGCTAATTTTTATTAAGCGTACATACAGTAATAAGAGTAACGTTCCTGCCAAATTTCATCATGATATCTTCAACGACTGCCAAATTACAGCTTGCAAAAGTTTTTAAATTACCTTCTTTAAAAGTGGGCGGTGCCACGCCCATTGTCCAAAATTTTACTAATTTTCTATTTTGCGTCATAAGTTCAACTCATCTACCAAGTTTCGTCGCTTTATCGGTCTTTGTAATGAATTATCGCACTTTTTCGGTTTTTCGAAATTTTCGATATCGAAAAAGTGGGCGTGGTTATAGTCCGATATCGTTCATTTTAAATAGCGATCTGAGATGAGTGCTCAGGAACCTACATACCAAATTTCATCAAGATACCTCAAAATTTACTCAAGTTATCGTGTTGACGGACGGACGGACGGACGGACGGACGGACGGACATGGCTCAATCAAATTTTTTTCGATCCTGATTATTTTGATATATGGAAGTCTATATCTATCTCGATTCCTTTATATATGTACAACCAACCGTTATCCAATCAAACTTAATATACTCTGTGAGCTCTGCTCAACTGAGTATAAAAATAAATAAAAATATGATATACTAAACCATAATAAAATGAAGTAAAATAATAAAAAAAATAAGTAAAATTAAACAAAAAACTACAAAATTAGCAAACAAGCGAAACTGAGCTAGACTTCGACGCAAATGTATACTCCATGACAAAATTAAACATTAATATTACCTTCCCACATACGTACTTATATAGAGATTTTGATTTTCTCTTGAATTTTTTGCTAAATCAGAAGGAAAAATTTGTAGTTTCAATATAAATTACGAAGTAAAATAAGAAGTTGAGCGACGAAGGGGGGTCTATCCCCCAATCCTCCTCCCCCTGGTTGTGACAATGATTGTCTAAATGCCCTTTGTTGTGACAATGATTGTGTAAACAGATTAGCGGATGCGCTGCTGGTATAATGAAAAGTAAATCACCCTAATAAAACTTTAAAATCTTTATAAAGTTGCCGCTCAAATTAAGGAACATTTGATTTCATAAACAAGAGAACTGACTTCTGTAAGTCGCGGCTAAAATCAAGGGACCGACAACTGAGGTACCATATGGGATCTGAAAACGACTTTTGACATTGAGAAAAGGAACCGATAATGTATGAATTTAAGCTCGCTGCCTTGCTTATACGACGTTTACTATACCTTCAGCCAAGATTGTGCTGATCCTCCCAAGCCATTCCAAACAAAACAAAGGTTTAGATTAGGCGTCCTCTATCTTACGATTACTTTAACCTTATGAAAAGGCTGCAAAAGATAATTCTAGTAGCAGATTTAAACAGCCCAATCACAGTCTGTTGGGCGAACGTACAACTGATGACCTTAACAAAAATGCGCTGCCGTAAGTTCTGCGTACTTAAAAGTGGAAGATAAAAATGGGCTTTGTGTGTGCAAAAAAACAAAAAAAAGTTTTAAGCAAAGAGATAACGTATTAAAACCATCGAAAATGCCAATTCTAAAAAAGTTTACCCGATTCTGATGAAGTCCCAGGTTCTAACAAAACGCCTTATTCGAAAACGGGACCGGTTTTAAAAAGTACTCGGCTATGAAAACTTACCCGATTTAAAAAGTACCCGGTTCTATAAAAGAATTAAAACCAACAAAAATGTCAATTCTTAAAAGTATCCGGCGAAAAGTGTTTCCGGTTCAAAAAAGTACACAGTTTTGAAATATATACCAGATCCTTTGAAAGTATTCAGTTTTACAAAAATACTGAGTTCAAACAAAATCTGGTTGTAAAAAGATATTCGGATGCGAAAAAGTGACTGGATTGAAAAAAAGTGCACATTTTTCAAAAAGTAAAACGATTCTTGAAAAAGCTGCGTACTAAAAAAGTTACGCGCATCAGCGAAAGTACTCGTTCTGAAAAATATCTGGATCCGCACAAATAACCTGGTTTCAAAAAATTACACAATTTTGCAACAAATATCCGCTTCTGAAAATGTATTCAGTTCTAGCAAGGTACCCGAATCCGAAAGAACCCAGTTCTCAAAACGTACTCGGCTCTTAAAAGGGTACTAGGGTTTTATATATATCACTAGCTTTTACACGACGCCTTGCTGCCTCAGAGAAACCATTTCAGAAATTTTTAATTTTGTGAAAAAGCATTCTGTTGATATACATATGTCCTTTCCACCACTTCCTCTCTTCATCTTAATCTGTTCTTAAAACATTTCTCCTCTCTTTCAACTCTCTATTTTCGTTTACCTCTGATCACATCCTTCCTCACCTGCCCTCTCTCTCACTCTCCATCTCCCTGCCCTCATCTCTTTAAACTCTCTATTTTCCTTTTCCCAGCATTCCCAATAATCATTTGGCCAATAGAACTCCGCATCTTATACAATATTTTATCGATCAAGTCGGTACTGGTTCATTCCCGAAAAAAAAGACATCCTATATAATAACCAAGGCTACCTAAGTTCGAAATTCTATTAATTTTTCCCCATAAACCGGTATCTAGCCCACTCCCAGGAAAAAAATTATTGTACGAACTTCTGGCAAACAGCTGCACACACATTAGAGGTTTACGCCGATCACTTTATCGGCGGCGGCCGGCGTAGGCGGCGCGCCGGCGTACGCCGTTATTCTTTACTTTAAAAGCTTAATTTTTCTATTTAAAAAAATTATATTTAGGAAAGGTTTTGTTTATATGTATTAAGGAATTCAACGTGTTGGACATTCGGAAAGATCCGGGGTTTTGCATCAAAATCTCGCAGACCGTTCAAAAATTTTCAGGAGTAGCTCCTTGCGAAGGATTGTCCCTCGTTCTCTGCTCCAGAGAGGCTTCGAACCTAACCCCGGTCTTTGGAATTGGTACTGCTACGTCTGCTGAAAAGAAATAGAGATACATAAAATAGTCACACTTTTGCTTGTATATCTCGTGCAAAGCGTAGTTTCACCTAGGGTTAACTCCTAATAGTCGTCGCGAACACAATTTCTTTAAATCATAAGGTGACTTAGGGTTGCTATTAATGGTCTATTATACTCTTGACTCTCGTGGCACAGGGCGCCTCCAGTTTTTCGGCTGTTTTAAGAGCTACAATTCCGCGAACAGTAGGAATCCCTACCACCAGTCGCTACCACGCCTCCTGAGCTCACACCATATGCCAGTACAGAAGCTATAGGACTGCGACTTCGAACTCATACTTCGTCGACGTCACTTTCCCAGAAGCTCTAGATGTAGCTCCGAAGACTTTCCAACGGATGCTTTTGTCGCGCTATGCTGCCGAGCTACACAAGAGAAACACCTTGAAACGTAGGGAGTGACTATTCGGCCAAGGATGCGCCTCGAAATCATAAGCAGTCTAAGTGGATGTCATTGCGTCATGGGTGAAAATCGTATAATCCTCGGCGCATCTACATAATTAAAATTTCACAAGGACCCTGGATAAAATTTTTAAAATGTTAGACCAAAGATTGCAGACGTTTTTGTTCACAACATTGATTTCCAATAGTCTTCGTTAAATCAAATTTAGAACGAAAGGCGACGGATTTTAAGTTGAAAGTGTTAACTACTGTTTTCCGGCCTGGACGATATAGGAGCTCATTATGGATGACCGCGTAGCTCGGTTTTGAGACTAGTTCGACTGTCCATACGTAGGGTAGTATCACACACGGTCATTAGTTCCCACTGTCTTGGCGAAAGCTTTTGCTTCACCACTTTGAGTGTTCTCGCGAAGGACAAAGCCTCACCTGGTAAATATATGTGCCTACGTATTCACATTGTAAAGGGAGCCGTAACGTGTAGGTGATATTTAAACTTGGTTGATAGGCTATAATCAATGTGATTCACTCCAAGGACTAGTTTTGGATAGGGCCGCCAACTTTAGGAATATCAAACCGGGAGACTTGGGTGTTGAAGGATGAAGTGTGAAAATCAAATTAACATTTCAGACGCTATTGTATAGTTTCGCAAATAAACAACAGATGTTTGAATGCAAGACTTAGTGATTTTCAAAACGTTCTCATAAGTACATATATCCTCAACTTAAGTATGAGGTAAGAATAATTTCAACGAGTGTTTATGCCCCTAGAGCCTACTAAAGGATTTTGCATCACTGATTTCGCTTATTCTTGAGGACAATTTAAAAACATGTTCGCCTTGGGGTAAATTTTATTGTGAATTAATTGTTTCATTATATTTTTTCCAAAATGCAAGTGAGCCATTTAAATTATTATATAACTTTCCTTTAAGTGTTTTGTTATAACTTGCTGAATTGGGTGATGCAAAGTCCGTGTTAAGCTGACATAACAAACGCCTGTTATTTAAATAACTTTGAATAGTTATAAAGAGTTAAATTTCGCAATAGTTCTTATAACTGGCAGTGATGCGTATCCGTTGATACCACTTTCGACCATATCCCACCAATTTTCGACATAAACAAATAAATGGCCTAAACAGTCTTAAACGAGTAGAAAATATAGTAATGCGCCGGGACGCCGCGCCGCCGCGCCAGATATTTTTGACATTCGGCGCGGCGTGCGAACAAGGACAAAATCGGCGGCAGCGGCGGCGTTTGTCGGCGGCGTATATCTCTAACACACATGTACACAGCAACCAATAGCGCATTTGACATTGCATAAACTACACACACACACACACATGTATACAGCCATAGCGAACATGAGATGCAGAAACGAGAAGCAATAGGAAACTATTCGGAGTGGCTGTTCGCGAAAAGTGTAGACCCTGGAAGAAAATGATGACGAACAAGCTGAGTGATATATAAGCAGCGCAATTAAGGAATGATTGGTGGTTTAGTTTGAACACATTGTAAATGAAGTACGCGAATAATTTGAATTGTCTAGTACTAGTAGTGGTGTGGTGACTAAAGAACATTTGGTATGCGTAATGTTAGAGAGTATATTTATATCATAGCTCAGTAATTCGAAACGATAACAGAAGGCAATGAGTAATCGAGAGTTTTTGAAATTAGTTACATTAGTCACAGAACTGATTCAAACGTCAGCCATCGAAACCCAATTTCGCTTAAAACTGACACACTCTAAACTCAGGTAACGACATTGCATTCCAAGTGCCACTTTTGTATTGAATTTAACCCAACGATGCGCCAAGTAGACAAAGGCTAACTCCTTAAAAAATGAAATGACTCGACATTTTCTCACAGCCATACTTCTAGATCTCAAGTGCCTGGCTACTGTTTAGCTCTTGTTGCAGTTGCAAAGAATGTTCAATACAACTAATCTCACAAATGAATTGTTTGCTTTGAACTTAACGCAGTTCCACGCAGAGAGTTGCACGTAGACATGCAGGTGATCGTGAAGCAAAATTTATTTATTTAAATTAAAATAAACTTTTTAACAAGCAGCAAATTGGATTGGATCTTGTACAATTCACACACTTCAATAAATAAAATCAGTCTTCTTTTATTTGTACTTTCTGATAATATTTCAAATTATACTAATATTTGATTTTTGTGAGCCCACACAGTAGCATCAATATTTACAAAGATTTGTACACATTTTCTAATGCATTTTGTTTATATTTGATTTTGTTTTTGTGAAGCAAAAGGTGCATTCATTTCTGTGGTTCGTGGTCGGGCAACAAATTATGTTCAATTCTTATTCTAAGAAAAATATTTGCACAGCGCTTCAATTTTATTCAAGCGTACATAAAGAAGCAATAAAAATAATGAATCATATTTTATTTTTACTTTTTAATATTCAAACATCAAAATCGCCTCAATCGTTTGAGCGAAGGGATTAGTTGAAGTGGAATTAAGTGCTGTGGTTGATCGGCGCTGAATGACTTTTGGATGCGGAGTTCCTATAAGAAACTAAAGGGTATCATTCTGTATTATGAACGATAGCTTAGACGAACGAATCGTTCTGTAGCGACTTCGTCTAGCCATGGTGCTCTCGATTATTTTTGTTCCACCTCTACGTTTCTTACAATAGGCCAAAGAGGAAGGGGAAAGCAATACTCTAACGAACGTTCGTTTCCCAAAAGAGGTTAAGGCCCTAAAGCTCAAAATTTTGGCTGCCGGAAATCTGTACAGTATCAGTATGAAATCTAGTTACGTATGTAATTCTGTTGAACGATTACGGTGTTATAATTTCTAAGTTTTCTGACATAAATTTAATTAAAGTAATTAATAGAACTATGTGTTTAAATATTTGCTGATTTTATAAGAGAACACCTATACTAGAGGCTCTAAAAAGAAAAAAAAAGCCAAAGTCGAACGCAAAACCTTAATCTTAAACAAACAAAAAGCAAATCAAAACAAGTTTATTATGCAAATTAAGTGATTGCTCGACTGACTTCAAAGTTGTGTGTCCGGGTGTATGCGAATACCCAGCATACAAATCATCTAATTCTAAACTCCCAAATACTAACTAACAAGCCAATTACCATAGGGATGTACAACGAGAAAGCAAATTTTGTAATTCGATCAGAAACTACTCTTCGAGGCGAGAATTTCCACATAATTTTGAAACAGTTACAGAATTACTTCGGAACTGTTTTTGGGATGATTTCGGGACAGTTCCGGAATATTTTTAGAGGAGACTTTCCATTTCACCAACTCGACTTAACTTACTTAAGTCGTATTTCTTAGTTTTTCTGTTTCATCACCAATGCTTAGCTGTGTCACAAATTAGCCTACGTGTCAGCTGGTTTAAGGGCCCATTACTGATACTTAACATAGACTTGACTTTACTTGAGAACTGTCACTTACAGTTCTGTTAAATGAACATTGCATGTTACTGATTACTCAAAACTTAGCAACACTTAACTTGACTTAGCAGTCTGTTGAATTTTGATTTTCTATGTAAGTTCTAAGTGACGATTACATTTTAAGATGACATTTATTGATTATGATGCCATATTGTATGCGCTAAGTGGAGTATAATCGTGGCTAAGTTGCCAACTTTACGCCAAGTCAAGTTAAGTCTATGCTAAGTATCAGTAATGGGCCCTTTATTCTCGACTTTTAACAGTGTTGCTGTAGTACAAATTTTGAGTCGAATTAAATGGCAGTATTGATACTTATTTCATTATGCAAATATAGCAACCTAGCTATTGTGTGAATTCACTGGGGCGCGTGTAATTAAAACGTAGCCAAAAATACTTCTATGTATAAAACAGCTGATAGGGTTTTTGTATGTCAAATGTGTTTAGTAGCTAAGTTGGTGAAACCGAAAAAAACCTAGCCTCAAATCTGGGCTAACTTAAGTTGCAACTAAGTTTTAGCCTAAGTCGAGTTGGTGAAATCGGCCCTATGTGTCAATATGGTACTATTTTTTCTTCGTAAGTTATTTACATATTCGGTGTTCCTGAAAAAAGTCACATCCCATCTTAGCTCCATAACACACTTTATTTCGAAATTTTTACAAAATGTGTTTGAAGTTTTTCTGAAATTATTCCTAAAGAATTCCCAAAATGATTCCGAGATTGGTTGAAATTGGTATTGAAGTAGTCTCAAAATGGTTCTGGAAATAACGGTTCTGAAATGATCCAAAAGTTGTTCCAAAAAGTTGCCTAAAATAATTTCGAAGTGATCCTAAAACAGTTGCATTTCGATTGCGAAATAATATCGAAAAACTGACGAAAATAATCACGATGTGGTAATGAAATGATCTTCCAACTCTAGCAAAATAAAAATCGAAATAGTTCCGAAATGATTTTGAAGTTTCGTGAAATGATACCTAAAATAATCCCGCAGTGATCTTAAGATTGAGTTTGAAATAATGTTAAAATGATTCCGAAAATAATGTAAAAGTGATAGTGAAATTATCCTTTTAATAATCCTGAAGTGGTCCAAGAGTATACGATACAGTTACATCCCCTACACATTTTTTTCGAAGTCCGTCAATACACAATAGAGCCAGAGTGCTGGCGCAAGGGTGCGGAGTGGCAGAACATCCTGTAAATAATCTTAGGAAATTCTTGATTATCTTACACCTTCTGTTCTCGTCCGAATCGCTTAAGTGTCAAATAAATAACTTAAATATTTAGTATAACAATATGTTTTTTTATTTATACTACTGATGGTGGCACTTCACAATAAGATTACTCGCATACTTCACTTACAACGTTTTAAAATCAAACTGATTTATATTCCCTAGCTTGTGCTGCTTAGCTTCGTTTGCATATTTCTCCCGGGATGCAGACTTTTCGTGAGCATTCTTCACGAATAGTTGCTTGTTTCTTTCTCATTTCTGTAGCACTGTTGTCTTCTAGGTAAATGAGTGTATATGTGTGAGTAATAACTTCAGCGCTTTTAGCTGCTGTTTACATGTGTGTGTGAAACAGAGGTCTGCTTTGAGTACTAATAAAATTAGTGCACTTAGTCATGAGCCAAAAAATTGTGTCTAAATGTGTACTTAGTCAAGTACAGACAAATAATATGAGTGACTAGCACATAAAATAGAAAATACATACGAGTGCCCCGCAACACATATGTCCCATACATATATGACCTTGTTGAGTATAAACTGAAATCATAGTCGTGTTAATTCAGTAGCATGTTGGTTTCGTGTGTAATACACTGTATACTTCGTTTATTATCGGTTTTTCTTTAGCGCTGTATTCAGTTTAGTTTCGTGTACATCGTTGTGTTTGCTAGCGTCAGAATGACTGATATGACTTTATTCATTTTATTGTACTGTTAGTCATACTGATTCAAATTAGTGTTTTCGTATAACACAGTTGACTTTCTTGCTCAATAAGACAATTGAGTACTGAACTGCTTCGTGGCTTATGAGCGGTTATTCATTTTACGAAGCATGGCTATGTAAATGTGTTTTAGTGGATATAAGTGCTTGATATTCTTTGTTTGTGTACGCACTAATACTAGTTTTTTGGTTAGTCCAATAATAACCTTAAAACATGAATAATTGCAGCTCACTGGTGTGAAAATGTCTGAGCTCTTATGCACTCCCACTCTTGCCTGCTATGTACATATATGTGTGTTTATCTAAAGCATGCTCAAGCTTTAGTCGCGTCAATATACTACATATATCTGTGTTCATAAGCAATAATCGCCTAAGATCCATGTAAAAGTGTAGGATTTAGGCGCTTATTGGTTGTGACCACAGATATATTGATAGTCAGGTTATATAATTAATGGCAAAGAGGCATTGCGGCGACTTGGTGTAGAATGTAACGAAAAGTCCGATGAGTTGACAAAGGGAGTGCGACACTCGCTGAATTCACAGTACACGTCCCAATCCGTTTGGGAGAAGGAGACAGGAGCTGCGTATGATCCATCAAATAGGAAAGCCATGGGAAGAAGCGCGGCGCTGCGAAATTTTTAAGATAATGTGCAAATTCTACAACAATAGGCTTAGAAAGTGGCTCATACCTCTAAACAGAGAAAGCTTAAGGCTCACGATGGGTGTACTTCCTGGACACTGCCCTCTGGGGACACATGCTTATATGTTAGGCCTCGCTAGTAGCAGTAAAATTTGAAGTTTTGTTTGCTGGGTGCATCTGCGCACTACCCACTCGTTTCGAGTTGGTGCAATGTGCACAAGTAATTAACATATTAAAAAGATTGATGTGAAGCGAAGGTGTACACATAAGATGTCAGTGTATGTTGGTTAGGCAGGGTCGCAGTTCGAGGCGAGTAACAAATCTAAACAGAATATTAATTGTAAAAAGTGTTGGAGGATCATCTAATGATCGGAAAAAGCTCTATCTCAAACAGCCTTAGCTTTCATCGCACCAACATTCATTTCACTCCGTAAACTGGGATTTCGAAAATGAGAGTTCATACATACATAAAAAATATGCTCCAACCTTATGTAAATTTTTGTCCGCTTTTACGCTTATTTGCATAAAGCGTATGCACAGTGCAGTAGCCACCACTTTAGACATTTGAAGACACTCGAAGTAATTACTCATACTCAACAATTTTCATCTTAACGGAGATGCACATTTGTCAAAATATGGGGCATTTTGAAAAATTTGGCTGTATAACAGCAGTTAACTTTGTCCTTTCAATGAAAAATAAAATAATAAGTAGATACTTTACGCAATTGTAGATCTTTTAGCGTGTTATATACATACGTATTCAAAGAATTTATAAAAGCTTCACGCATACAGCAGCGCATGCGAAAATAGCAGTGACAATGCCTATCAAATTTCGTCAATGACATTTTCATTTTTATTTCGATAGCTTAAAAAAATTTCAATGATTTTTATTTAATTATTTATATTATAGTAAATCTAGGGACAATTTTATATTTCCTTGCAGATTATTTAAAAATAATTAGAGTAATTATAAAGTATTAGCAATTTCATTTACTATGAGTTTTAAAATTATATTTATTTAATGAAAAATCAATTCCGTTGGTATTAGATAGGAAGTTGTATTCTTTCATTGCTCTAGGAATAGGTATATTAGAGGCATAAGCTGTTCTGGCTCTATCCAAAAAAAAATAATATATATATATCAAAGCTATGAAGTTTTCCAGATGGAATACTAAAACGAATCAATCCTTTTATAATATTGTAACGAATTTTGGGGATTTCCTGATAATTATGCCACCGGCAAATAAATAACTCCAATATTCAGTATTGCAAAATGGTCTTTATTTAGACTACTTTGCGAGTAGTACTTCACAATTATACCTCACAACTAATAGCGTCTTTAAATCAAAACTGATTAGTTCTTCCTCAGCTTGCGCTGCTTTTATACTCTCTGTTACCTCTTTGGCATATTTATCCCAAGGTCTAGGCTTTTCATGAGCATGGAACAGTTGTATCGCATACTTGGTTATTTAGCTAAAAATATGCGTGAGTAACAACTTCTGCTCTTAGCTAATGACTACATATATGTATTTGAGACAATCTCTTTGCTTTAAGCTGCTGGTAATGTGTGTGGAATATTCTTCGTCGTCTTCTATGTAAGTGTGGCTGCTGCTTGCTGTTTTGTTGTTGTGATTATTTACTAACAGCATAGTAATGCTAATATTCGCCACAATATCATAAATGAATGTAAACGCAATAATAGACTTTATACTATTTAAAGACTTTAGTCTTATTGGCAGACATCTAGAGTGGTAACATGGTAGGTGATCTTAAAAGCGTAACGATGCTAGGGGCGAAACGCATAAACGTTTTCTAAGTAATTTCAAGTCGTCTTATATGATTGCATGGTATAGTCGACAAACGAAAACAGCAAACTCTAATTTAGACCATACTAGCGATGAAAATAGCAGTTTTAACGTGTATGGATCATGGAAAATAGAACCAAAGCGACGAATGAAGGCAAGCATTGATTAGAATTTTGCAATACCACAATTGAGTTGACTATGGAATAGAAATTTAGTTACAAAGATAATTGCATGAACTGATATTTCATCAACTGTATTCAACATAGAAGCACATGCTAAGAAGTGAGAATTATATTTTGGGATTTTTTAAATGAAATGTGAAAGCACTTGCTAATATTTAGTTGTAAGCGATTTCTAGTACACAAATCTATAACACTATCAAGATCTGACTGAAGCTCTTAGCAGTCTGATTGCTTTGCGACTGCTGTAAAAATTTTCAAGGCATCGGCGTACAGTAAAAACTGCGAGTAAACAAAGCAATGACGTATGTTATTAATAAAAATTACGAATAGGATAGGTCCTAGCACACTCCCTTGGAGAACCTTAGAGGTTGCAGGTAAATAATGTGAACAGACACCATCAATCACAAAAACCCAACTCCGATCCGCCATGTAGGACTTCACCCAAGATGAAATGTTGCAGTGAAATACCAGATCGGCTAGTTTTAATACTTATTGTTTGTGGCTGATTTTTTTGAAAGGCTGTGAAATATCAGTGTAGATGGTGTCGACTTGCACTTGTTAAAGGCCGAGAGACAGTATTTGGGAAAAACAGGTCACAGACGACCTACCAGGCATAAAACCATGCTGATTAGGTGTAATAATGCTTTTTACAGTAAACGAAATATTTTCCTTGATTACAACTTCGAAAAGCTTTGCTATTGTGGAAAGTTTTGAAATTGGACGGTCGTTGGCATTATTGCTCTTTTTGCTGCTTAAAAGTTGGAGTAATGAAGATACTTTACAGGGATTCATAAATTCTCTCCACTCGAGAGATTCGTTATAATATTCATAAAATAGTATCAGCCATCGCTGCACTATTTTTTTTATGCAGAAAGGAGGGACAGAACCCATCTGCAACAGTTTGCTTTGACAACTTTAACTTCGAGATTTCTCGGGTAAAATCAAAAATAGTTATGGAGAAGGTGCACCAAAATTGATTGGAGTACCATCACTATCAGGAAGAACTGTGTCAGACTCGAGGTTTTGTCTGAAAAAATCAGCAATTAGATCGACGGTCTCCGAAAGATTGTGTGCATTGGTAACTTATGGATAGCTTTGACTTTTTGTAGCAAAATTTATGCAAACTAATCTCCAAACGTTTTCGAAAAAATTGGAAAAATTGGAGAAATTTTTTAAAAGTTTCGAAATTGTTTATTTAAAGTTTTCTGAGTTTTGTTGAGGATGCAGTTTCGTATATCATTTAATTTTAGTCTAATTTGTCTAATTGTACAAGTTATCGAAATTTTTAAATTAATTTTTGAAATTCGTTTTCCGAAAGTGTTTTAAGTTTTCTTCCATACAACGGGCGCATAGCTTCCTTTTTTTAAACGGTTTTATTTAGCTTGACTTGACACGCCGGGCGGCATGAATTTTGTAAATAAATTTAAGTAACCTACCGAAAAGCTCCAAGCTTCAATCTTGGAATATAGTTCACAACCCGATGACAATGCAATAATAAGAAAAAAACTTCGATAGGTGGCGCATGGATCGGAATATTTCAAAAAATCGTATTTGTGCTCCGATTTGTCTCATATTTGGAACACATAATACATACATGAATAGAAAGAGACATATGAAAAAAATCGCCGCTAGGTGGTGCAGGTATCGAGACATTAAAGAAAATCTTATAAGATTTGTAAAAATGTTAGGCACAGCATAATCTGACTAAGGTTCAGTTGGTCTTACTTATGGCTATCAATTGAAATTTGAGGCCTGCAACGCTTTTATTTAATTGTCTGATCAACGCCCTACATGGATGAGGAGTGTGATGACTAGTACCTAGGACCTACCTAATTATTTTCTAGTTTTTATTATTATTATTACTTCATGTAAGTATTGTTTTCAATAAAACCGTTTAACTTAATTTTTTTTTAAATTATTTTATTATATGTATGAAGAAAAATCTAAGGCACCCTTTGGAAAAAAATTTGTCAAAAATTAGACCGGATTTAAACAGGCCTATAACTTGTACTTTGTGGGACTAAAATTGACAAAACTGTATGCTCAAAAAAACTCAGAAAATCTACATAAAAATAAAAATTTTTTTTTATCAAACTGTGACTTTTGCGGGCTCAAGGTTCAATGTAATAAAACGCTTTTTTAAATATTTCCCAATATATTCCAATCTTCTACGGAGATCGTCTTCAGGGGATTCATTTTCTTGTCCGATACACGACACTTGTCAGTTCGCCACACAGTTCAGAACTGAACAGTTCTAACAAGTGTCGTGTATCCGACAAGAAAATTAATCCCCTTAAGACGATCTCCGAAGGAGATTGTAATACACAGATTGGGAATATTTTAAGAAGTGTTTATTACAATTGGGACCGTTTGAGGCGCGGCAAAAATCTACTACTGGCTTCCTTAATTGGCCCCTTAAACAGTGTCTAACCGGTATGGCCAGTCAACCAGGCGCGCCAGTCAGCTCACTTCGCTCGCCAACCTGCGCCAATTGCTCACAGCCAGAGGGAGTTTGTTAAATCGTTCCTCCTGGGGCCTGCAACGGGGAGTGGGGCCGCCTCTACCTCTGCTTCCATAGGCGGGTTCCGATGGACACACTGTCTTGGCCGGAGCATCATCTCCATTATTCGCTAACAATGGCCTGGCCAGCGCAGCCGCTGCGTTTTTAATTCGCTGGACTATTGTTGACGTCTGCGTATAGCTCGCACAGCTACATCATTAACTCTTCTTCGGTACTCGCCATCGCCAACGCGTAGAGGGCCATAAATCTTTCGAAGAACTTTTCTCTCGAAATACACTCCCAAGCCGCTTCATCTTCCTGTTGTCATTGTAGTCCCATGCTTCTGCCCATATACAGGCGGTGTCTCACGATAAGTGACTTGTAGAGTATGATTTTCGTTCGCCGAGAGAGGACTTTTTACTTTTTCAATATGCCTACCATAAGTCCCAAGTAGCTTTATTGGCAAGTTGATTCTTCGCTGGATTTCAGTGCGATCTGTTGTTGCTAGTGTTGATGCTGGGTTCTCAAATAAACGTAAGTCTTTTACTTTTTCGAATTTATGGCTGCCAACTTAGGCGTTGTCTGGCCAAGTCGCATATGGCGCCTGCTCTCTTTGTTCATGACAGCGGGCAGAAAATCAAGTTGTAAAATCCAAATGAATAGGTCGCTACAATC
>JARSSU010038925.1:0-66347 GCA_029619165.1 Eurosta solidaginis
AGTGAATTGAAGGATTCCGCAACTGAAGAAGGGGTTTTGAGAAGACGGATGAACACCAAACCGCATTAAACTCGAACTCAGGCACGGCACGAGAGGCAAGGAAGCAGAAGGAATTGTGTGGACGAGTATGAGTCTGTATCTGATGAGACGAGACACAGCAAAAATTGAGAGAAAAAGAAACACGCAGACAATGGCGAACACAGACCTAAACATGATGTTGGCTGCAATATCGGCACCAAATGTCCGAAATGTCATCACAAATTATACAACATGTCGTCACAATTGGCATCCAATGGAATCGCAAAAGACAGAAATAACATCTCAACTTTCATCACAGACTGGAATCCCATGATGACACGTATAAAATCAAAGATGTCGATCTCAGCTGGAATCGCAGGAGAGGAGATCGTTATAACAGCGAAGATTGAGCACAAAGAGGCACGGATATCCGAATGCTCGGCGCAAATTTCAGCACAGATATCATCGCAGATCTCTGATCAACTGGAAGAGCAAGAAGAACGTATTCCTCGAAGTTGGAGGCGCAAGAGATACAAAAATTTTACAGTTTGAAAAAAATCGAGGCCGAGGTGGATGCTTTGAGAGGACGTATCGAGCAGTTGCAACTAATCGCCCAGCAGTTTCAACGAGTAATCCAAAGGTAAAAACACCATCCTTTGACGGTTTCTGTTCCTTTCCAGGTCGCTTCAGCATCAGTTTGAGAAGACCGCAGCAGTGAACAACTGGAATGTGGAAGATAGTTGCCAGCACTCTTCGTAGCATTGAAAGGACCAGCTGCACGAAACTCTTACAGACTAGTCCAGAGTACGAACGGAACAGTTAGGACGCATGGATGGCTGCTGTAGAACGGCTGCTATCGAAGGAGCGAACACAGGAAACAGATATTTCAAATAGAATTGCAAAGCCGCTACAAAAAAGCTAACGAGACTTGCAGGAGTTTGCTTCGGACATGGACAGATTGGCTCATCTCTCGCAAAATGCGGATGCACCTCGTGGAATACGACTGACAAAGGGTTAAAATTCAGAGCTTTATAAATGGCAGGCGGGACGTCGAACCAAAGCGAGCTACATACGCAAACCAACGCCAACATTCGCTAGAAACGGTCTGTCACAAGCTCTGATCAGGGAAACATGGCGTCGCTTCTGGTGGAAGCCAATATGTTTTCAAAGCACGCGTTGTGGAAGTAGAAAGGCCAGGAGTGGGTAGACGCCCAGTTTGGAGCACAGCACTGAAGTGATCGCAAACAGCAGAACGCCGGAGTTATAAATGTTATCAAGGGCTGCAGCAGGTCACATAGCACGTCATTGCGATCTTGGTCTTAATAGTTACAACAATGTTGTTGGCCGTAAACGCAAAGCTGGAGGAGATGAGACAGAGCGAGTAAAGAGTAGAGAGCTCGATCCAGCGATTGACTGCCTGTGATATCTGTGTCGGAAATTGGCTAGAAGAATCGAGCAGTGCTTACCGTCGAGGAATGTGGATGGCAAAGAAGACGAGTATGACTGTAGATACGGAGCGCATCTCATTCCTGATCCGATCTGACTTGGTCAACAGGAGAGGTAAAACCGGTACCTGGGAGCAAAAGGTGCGTACGGTCATGGCGAGTATAACAAGTTCAGGAGATAGTGATATGTGAAGTATTGATGGGAAGGTCAATGGTTCTACACCGATTGTTGTGTCGGAGATTGTGATGAAGTATATGGGAGTGGATTTCTTGGTTGACCAGACATCAGATCGATATGCAGATGAAGGGTGATGCGTTATGAGAACAAGATGTGCCACTTAGCTTTAGTTTGCCAGGTGGTTAAGCAGTCTAGTAATCGGCGGTCGTGGAGAAGACTCGACGACGGCACGAAATTCAAAGGTAAAGGTGGAATGGAACAGAATGGGCAACACATCAAAGCCGAATGTACCTGTGAGCGAACACTGGCATTGAAAAGCCCTAACTGGACGTACTCAAACGAAGAAATGAAGCTGAGGGTAGTCTAGTTTCAGCAGGAGCGCCGTACTACTGCTGTGAAATGTGGGAACGATAATCCGAGTATGCAAAGCAAACCGTCCAGCGCAGCTCGTACGAAGTGGTTCATTGACCAAACAAACAGAGTGTGAAGAACGGCCCAGAGTAATGAGTAGTAAAGTGAAACACTGCATGATCAAGAACTTTAATCGGAAGGTTTCATTGGCGGGAGATTTGGTACGGTAAACAACCCTCACCGGCGGAAAGGTGTCCAGCCAAATTTCGGTACGCAGTGGGAAGCCGTACAAGGTTGTGACGAAGATCAGTGATACATCTACCGCATTCAAGCCACTGGGCAACCACGGATTAGAAGTAGAGTGGTACATGTGGAGATGCTAGCGGCGTTTAGACCTAGGAGATTGTCTGATCGGGACAGATCCGACTTAGGTGCAGTGTAACGAGTGTTAGCAGCACTGAGCGATGCTATCGTCTCTAAGCCGATGCTATAGCAGTGACGTGAATGCACATCATTAATCAATCCATGTATGTATCTACATAAACGAGACAATAACTAGGCGTCTACATATATGCTACCATGTACGTATACAGCAGCGGAGAGTCCATGCACTAACACATACATCTGGGAGACGCTGAAACGTAGACATTGTAAACAAGTAGAAACTATATGAGTAACTATAAACACACGAAATAGTTGGTAGTTCTGGAAATAGAAGAGCCTAGATGTATGCAGCGTAAGCTATAAAAGTGGCGCAATGCGAGTAAGAAGTATTCAGTTGCGTTGAGCTGATCAACAAGTTGATCAGCACGCGGTCTGGCGCCCAATAGTAGAGTTTGCTTGAGTGCTCAGCAGTACGACATATGACGCATATCTAGCGAGCAATAGCGCAGTATTATTTGGATGAGTGGAGTTTCATTGGGCTATACAGTCTGTGGTATTAAGAAAGCTAGTCGTTGCTCAGTTTGAGTGTTATTGTGATAGTACTTAATAAGGCCATTTTGCATTATGTTCTAATATTGGAGGCTGAGTTATTCAACAGTTTAGGTTGATTCGAACTTAGAAGAGGTTGCAAATAAGAGGATTGCAATAATGAGATTTGCAGCAAATGTCGTTACAATGGGCTATCAATCATGGCGTATAAGCAAGCTATTCGTTGCACAGTTTGTTATTGTGAAGTACTTTATAAAGGCCATTTGCATTTAGTACAAATTGAGTTACATTTATTCAACAGTTTAGTGATCGAACTTAGCCAGAGGATTGCAAATAAGAGGATTGCAAATGAAGAGGGCTTTTGCAGCCAAGATCGTTACAATATATATTTGCAACTATTTATTTCTTTATTTTTTCTCTCTCAACATAGGAGCGAAATAAAATTACTCGAGAGATGATATATGTAGATAAATAAAAAATATCGAAATTGTTTAAATAATTAAAGTCAATAATTGAAATTTTGTTATAACAAAAAATAATGGGTGGAATAAAAGAAACGATAAGAATGTTCAGTACGATGGCAGCGATATACTGAAATCATACATTCAATCCTGACATGGCGCGATATCGATTCTACGATGAGATCAAAATTTTCTTGTTCACAAAAAGTGTTGTCATTTCAACAATTCTCAACCGAATTTGATCAACCAGTACTTTTTTTACTCGAAATAGAATGTTCTCTCAACCTCTTTAAGAAAAAAAATAATTCATTACAGAAATGATACATTAAAACGCCGTCAAACTTTGAAAAATTAAAAAAAACGAGAAAATTTTAGATAACTTTTAAAAAATCTCAAGCAATCAAAAATTGATGGAAAAATGACGGAGTAACGAATTTTTGAATGCGCGAGGTACAAGAAAAACAGTTTTTCAACAATAATTTGAAAATTTCGGGGTGTTAGAAAATTCTGAATCACGGCATCTTGATCTACTCATCAAGACCTACAACGGACACTAGGTCGCTACAAAAGTTCTTGAGATATTTTTTTTTGTAGCACTGTGTAATCAGCCGATTTACAGTGGGCTTCATTTTAGCTCAATACACTTGATGCGATATTAAGAAGGCTGATTCCGCGACAGTTGGCGCAGTTTGCAGAATCCCCTTTCTTGTGAAGTGGGCAAAGAACACTTAGATTCCAACCGTCGGGCATGCACTCCTCCGACCATATTTTGGAAAGAAGTTGATGCATGAGCCTAGGCAACTCTTCGCCGTAGTATTTGAATAACCTCGCAGGCAATCCATCAGCACCCGCGGCCTTGCTGTTTTTATACTCAGCTGAGCAGAGCTCACAGAGTATATTAACTTTGTTCGCATAACGGTAATCCGTAACGGCATAAACTAATCGAGATAGATATAGACTTCTATATCAAAATGATCTGGGTGAGAAAAAGAAATTCATTTAGCCATGTCCGTCCGTCCGTGTAAACACGATAACTTGAGTAAATTTTGAGCTATCTTAATGAAATTTGGTATGTAGGTTCCTGGGCGCTCATCTCAGATCGCTATTTAAAATGAAATCGGACTACAACCACGCCCACTTTTTCGATATCGAAAATTTCGAAAAACCAAAAAGTGCGATAATTCATTACCAAAGACGGATAAAGCGATGAAACTTGGTAGCTGCGTTGACCTTATGACGCAAAATGGAAAATTAGTAAAATTTTTGACAATGGGCGTGGCACCGCCCAATTTTAAAAGAAGGTAATTTAAAAGTTTTGCAAGCTGTAATTTGGCAGTCGTTGAAGATATCGTGATGAAATTTGGCAGGAACGTTACTCCTATTACTATATGTGTGCTAAGTAAAAATTAGCAAAATCGGATGACGAACACGGCCACTTTAAAAAAAAATTTTTTTTAAGTAACATTTAACAAAAAAATTTAATATCTTTACAGTATATAAGTAAATTATGTCAACATTCAACTCCAGTAATGATATGGTGCAACAAAATACAAAAAAAAAGAAATTTCAAAATGGGCGTGGCTCCGCCATTTTTCATTTAATTCGTCTAGAATACTTTTAATGCCATAAGTCGAACAAAAATTTACCAATCCTTGTGAAATTTGGTAGGGGCATAGATTCTATGACGATAACTGTTTTCTGTGAAAATATGCGAAATCGGTTGAAGCCATGCCCAGTTTTTATACACAGTCGGCCGTCTGTCCTTCCGCTCGGCCGTTAACACGATAACTTGAGCAAACATCGATATATCTTTACTACACTCAGTTCACGTACTTATCTGAACTCACGTTATCTTGGTATAAAAAATGGCCGAAATCCGACCATGACCACGCCCACTTTTTCGATATCGAAAATTACGAAAAATGAAAAAAATGCCATAATTCTATACCAAATACGAAAAAAAGAGATGAAACATGGTAATTGGATTGGTTTATTGACGCAAAATATAACTTTAGAAAAAAACTTTGTAAAATGGGTGTGACACCTACCCATATTAAGTAGAAGAAAATGAAAAAGTTCTGCAGGGCGAAATCAAAAGCCCTTGGAATCTTGGCAGGAATACTGTTCGTGGTATTACATATATAAATAAATTAGCGGTACCCGACAGATGATGTTCTGGGTCACGCTGGTCCACATTTTGGTCGATATCTCGAAAAGGCGTCCACCTATAGAACTAAGGCCCACTCCCCTTTTAAAATACTCATTAACACCTTTCATTTGATACTCATATCGTACAAACACATTCTAGAGTCACCCCTGATCCACCTTTATGGCGATCGTCCATCTATAGAACTATGGCTCACTCCCTTTTAAAATAATCTTTAATACCTTCCATTTGAAAACTATGTCATACAAACACGTTCCAGGGTTTCCCTAGGGTTCATTTTGCTAAATCGTGGTTTTCCCTTATTTTGTCTCCAAAGCTCTCAGCTGAGTATGTAATGTTCGGTTACACCCGAAACACTTAGCCTTCCTTAGTTTTAATCTGGTTATTGGGTGGAGGCACATTAATTCCATCATCACCGATTGCAGGATCGGGTTCATCATCGCTGTGGGGTACATGGCTGTCTCCATTTAGGGGACTAGCGAATTGTTCCCTCCATATTCTGATCACTTTTTGGACATCGGTTTCAAGGTCGCCGTTTTCGTTCTTAAAGGAGTTTGCCCCTGACTTAAAACCTGCCGTTTGACGCCGGCTTTTTTGGTAAAATTTGCGAGCGTTATTCGTGGTGGTTAGAAGCTCAAGCTCCTCGCACTCACTGCATTTTTCTTCCTGTAAAGGCGTTTCGCTCCCCTTTTCAACTCACGGTAGCGTGCACACACTCTTCTTGTTGCGCTCGCTGTTAACGTGGCCCCGTGGTCGCCATATTCCTCTTATTTTCATATATTTAGTGAAATTTTTAAAAGTCTCCAAACTTATGTTAATTGCTGCATTTTCTTAAATTTGAGAACCACTTTGGGAAAATAAATATGTCGGAAAAGTTAAATACCCTATTCCACATCAAAATTTAAAACGTACTCGCCCTCATTGAGGTTCTCCACTTTCATAGGCACGCGTAGTCTCCAATTTCTCTTCTGACACCATTTTGATGTGCATTTCTTCATCCCTCTTCTTCAGCTGCAAAATTATCGTTGGCACTAACGGTATTTCCCTTTTTGAAAAACCATCGATTTTTTTCTGTCGATGGTCCATAGTTTCGATAGTGAGTTTTTCAGGAAAGGGTCTGTAAATTTACAATCAACTAACGTTCCTGCATTTCTTGAAGGATATTTTTCTTCTAATTTTTATTGGATTGTCTCATCCGTTCTAGATTTTAACAGCATTTAAGTGATGGTACGTGTTAATTTAAAAATAATCCGGTACGAACCCGGTTTCCACGATAGCGATTTGTTTGACTTCTCGAATACTCGAGCCACTTAATTTGTTTATCTGGTATTATTTAGAGGCGTTGAGATGTGCATATTGTAACGAATTTAGTGAAATTTCGCTTATTCCAAATCTTCTGCTAACGTTCGAATCACTAAACTGTTGAACAAATAACTCCAATATTCAATAATGCAAAAATGGTCTTTATTAGACTACTTTGAAAGTGCTTCACAATAACACTTAACTTCACAACCAATAGCCTGCTTAAATCAAACTGATTAGTGACTACTCAGATTGTGCTGCTTTTATACTTTCTGTCCCAAATGTCTAGACGTTTCTCCCTCTAGAAACTTCTACTTGGTTACCAGCTATATGCGTGTGTATTTTTAGTTTATAGTCTCACGCATAGCCATTCGCGTGTGTATATGTGAGTACTACTTCGACTGATGACTACATCTGTGTGTGAGTTATCTCTTCGTTGCCTTGTATGTATGTGGGTAAATGATTAATGTGTTTATGTAGCTTGCTTTAATGATTTTGTTGTTGTGCATTTACTGAGTAACATCTTAGAGATGGTAATATTCGTCACAATATGTATGTATATTAGGGTGATAGGGTAATTTGATGGCCGTGGTCTAAAATTTATGTATGACATCATCTACTATATAATTATCGATTTTGGGTTTTATATATTAAAAAATAGTTTAAGTTCCTTATCTCCACAGTAAAGTCGTAAGTTTGAACGCTGTGCGACATCCTTACATCGTCTCTAACCGAGAATAATATATAATTGAGATATTTTTTACCCTGGTACTATCAAATGAAGTGGTTAGACTAGAGACATTCGTTTATTTGATTTATAAAAAACACCTGTGCTGTAGTTCTGTGTAATTTCCGGTAAACAACACGTTAATAAATATTAATTTAATTTTTTCCAGAATCAGAAACAACTACACCGCAGACTCTCAACGCACCGTGTGACATTTCAAATCAAAAATCTACACTCAATAACTTATCCATACTTCAGGGCAAACCTCCGCCCGGGCGCAAAATCGAAAGGGATAAAAAAATCGTTATTTACATTCTAGCAAATAATAGTGCAGAATATAAAAAACACAAACGTGTGGTGCACGGTCTCTACAAGCAGTTTATTGGTAAATGTCAAAGTAGAGGATTTGATTTCTTAATCTCGGATGTGCATGAAAATGATGTTGGAACAAAAAAAGACTTTAGTAAATTACTTGAGGTCAAGCGCTGGACGCAAAGCCCACAAGAAGCCCAAGGTGGTCACGAGGAGGCTGCTAATTGTTTATCGGAAATATCTAGACACACATCCACCGCTTACATTATACCGGTAATATTTATGGGCTCTTCCCTCGGTACTCCCATGTTGCCATTGACTATAGAAAGTCAAGATTTCACATCAGTTTTAAATGTGGCTAGTGAAGAGGAAAAGATTTTACTGGAAAAATGGTATACAATCGATAATTTATATCAACCAATGTGTCATCGTTTGTATACACAACAAATCGATACATATTCAACAGAAGTTGATGGTGAATTGAATAATTTATTAGAAGTATTACTTCGTCTATTTTCCGATGACTTAAAAGACTCATATTTAACAACGGTAGTTGAACAAGAAATTAATAATACAATACTTATAAGTCAAGAGCATGCCAAACGTTGTATTTGGATACAAACTGGTGCACAATATACAAAACTTCAAGAAAATGCCTCGCAATTGGATGCTGAAGTTTTAAGACGTATTACCAAAGTATATGCCGAATTAAAAATGCATCTTTCTGAGAAAAATTTAATTCGCATTTTACCCACTATGAATATATTGGACGAAGAATTAACTGGTGTTATTGAAAATTTGCTGGATAAATCGATAACATCTATATTTGATGAACATCAAAATAAAAATAGTATACCATATAATACGAATGGTGTGGATAAAGTACTTTTAGAAGAATTGCATCTAATAGCACACTACTCAAAAATATTAGCACAAAATTCGGCTAATTTTGATGTAACGAATGATGTAAAAAGGTAAGTTTGACCTAGGTGACAACACTTTATGCAATTATAAATCAAAACAAGTAAAGCTGTCAAGTTCGGGTGTAACCGAACATTATATACTCAGCGTGAGCTTCAATTGTACATTTCATTTCAGTTAAATTACTTTTCTACATAACACGTGGCACCGCCCGTTAAAAAAAAATGTCTCCACATTTGCTCTTAGAATAAAACTTGATAAGTGAAATATCATTGATTCAAAGTTATAGCTTATTACTCTAGTCTACGACTTTTTAAACTTTTTTATCTCTAAGTTGCCGTGGTCTTTAACCGATCCCGTCCATTTTTACTAAAAATATTTTCTGCTGTAAGGAAAATTTGTTTACCCAATTTTATTACGATCCGTTAATTTTTCTTCGAGCTATGGCTGCCGAAACATAGAAAATTGCTTAGTCATAAAAGGGGCGGTGCCACGCCCCATTTTTTTAAATTTGGAGTTTTTTCTATTTTTGTTATAAATCCACTTGGGAAAAGATATACCATTGTATTAAGCTCGTTTTTGCAAAGATATAGCTTATTTTATTCGTCCACGACCCTTTTAAAAACCTTTTATATAAAAGTGGGCCTGGTCCTAAACCGATTTCGTTAATTTTTCTTCAAAGCTTTCCTTATAGTAAAGGCAACCTCTCCACCGAATTTTGTTACGATAGGTTGAACGATTTTTGATTTATGATTAATAATATTTGTAAAATTGATTTTATCACAAGTGGGCGGTGCCACGCGAACGGGACCTATTGTGCGAAAATGCCGTTGTTCACTTTTTGAGTGATTCTTATAGGAAACGCTCTTTCAAATGGAACAAACCGCAGTTTTCTATCTTTCTTAGTTTTTTTCACAAATCGCATTTAAAGCCAAATCGCACCACAAGTACGATTTTTTGAAATAGTTCGATCCATGCGCCCCCTATAGGAGTTTTTTTTCTTATTATTGATTGTCATCGGGTTCTGAACTACATATATTCCAAGTTTCAAGCTTGTAGCTTATCGGGATGTTACTTAAATTTTAATTACAAAACTCGTCCACAACGGCCGCCCGCTACACAGAGTCAAGCTAAACAAAAACTTTAAACGCGTTTTTCTCGAAAACTTGTTTTCGCACAATAGGTCCCTTTCATGATTACAGGTTACATATGTTTTTCAGCGCGCAACTTAAATGTTTTTGAGAAAAATAGGAAATTGAATTCAAAATAGACAAAATGCTTATCAGAAAATCATTTAAATTCCTTATCTATGTAGTGAAAACACAAATTTATTTTACTAACTGATCGTATTCTTTTTTATCGCAGATATATTAAAGATAATATACACTGGCCGCTCATAATTTCTGGAGCTAGCGGTTGTGGGAAGAGCGTATTAGCATCAAAAATTATGGAAAACGTTCATAGATGGAAACCTGATGCTCATTTGATATTGAGGTAAGAATTAGGAAGGGAGAACAAAAATACTGAAAACTAAGAGAGATTTAAGCAAGTTGAAAGCAGAGCATATGTCCATAATGATGTCTTGCCAGCAGACAGAATCCTTTTATTATTCCGTTCAAGTCCCCACGGACTTGAAAAACAGAACAGGAGGAGGAGGCTAAGGTAGCATTGCATTATATCAGTAATTTCGGATAAGGATGATAAGTTTTCTGCTGCAGCAGTAATCATTCAGAATATTTTAGCGCAATGCACTCGGCATGCGATTATCGCCCATTAAGGAAAAATTATCCTTAGTGAATCTAAGGGATACGACTGATCTGTTGTCGTCAGTAAATGGCTAAATTTGCGCCACCTTACAGTGGTGGGTGAAGGGAAGTTCCTTACAGAAGTAGAGGTCTAAACTGCTGAGCAATTTCCGTTCAAAATTTTCTACCGATAAGTCGGCTAATACCAGAGCATACTGGAGTTTTATTCGCGTCTGACTATATCCATAAAACTCCCCCAAATCCTCAGGGAGGTTTTGTTCTCACAATAAACGCATAATAGATAAGTGCTTGAACTCGGCTAGCAATTTCTAGGATCATGTACATACAAATCCTACGATATTAGACTCACAAAGTGGTTCATATCTCTGAAGAGAGAAGACTTAAGGGTCACGTTGGGCATACTAACTGGACACTGCCTTCTGACGTCACATGCTTATAAGTTAGGACTCGTCAGTATCGAACACGTCGAATAGGTTTTAAAAGTACCAAAAAGTAATCAACTCATCGACTACGTTCAATTACTCGTTCACGTGTGTATATCATCATACCGAATATGAAACAAGTAGTACGATCACGTATGTAATAATCCGAAAACCATGTTTTTACGTGACGAGTCGTAGGATCACGGATGTTACGATTCCATAAATAAAAATAAATGTAGGGCGCGATAACCTCCGAAGAGATTTTAGGCCGAGCTTCTCTTCCAATTTGCGTCGTGCTCCTCCTGATTTTTTCCCACAAATTGGCGGAACGGGTCCTACTGGTTTTATGCCGACTTCGAACGGCATCTGCAAGGCAGATGAGTTTTCACTGAGAGCTTTTCATGGCAGAAAAACACTCAGAGTGCTTGCCAAACACTGCCGAGGGGCGACCCCGCTTAGAAAAAATGTCTACTAATTTTAAAAACTTGTTGCTTTGCTCGGGGCGTGAACCCATGATCTTCGGTGTGGATGGCGGAGCACGCTACCATCACACCACGGTGGTTACGATTCCATATCTGGCTGATAAATCGTTCAGAATGTCGCAATTGTAAGTGTGTCACAAGACGGTATACAGATACGAAGATTGCCGCATGCTGTTAATAGAATGTGTACTAAAATTAAAAGATTTTTATTAAACGGTTTTATTTAGCTTGACTTGACAGGGTGGACGGCCGGCACGAATTTTGCAATTGAAATTTAAGTAACATCCCGATAAGCTACAAGCTTGAAACTTGGAATATAGAATTATATATATATATAGTAGAATTCTACAAGAATAGAAAGCGACCTAAGAAAAAAATCGCTGCTAGGTGGCGCAAGGATCGAGATATTCAAAAGATCGTATTTGTGGGCCGATTTTGCTCATATTTGGAACACAGAAAGCGACCTATGAAAAAAATCGCCGCTAGGTGGCGCAAGGTTCGAGAAATTCAGAAAAATCGTATTTGTGGTCCGTTTGGTCCATATTTGGAACCCATAATACATACATGAATAGAAAGCGACCTATGATGTCCGATTTGGGTCATATTTGGAACAAATATTACATACAGTCTGGGAGAAGTGACATCATAATACTTTGAAGTTTGAGGAGGGACAAGCATACGTGGTGCTGAGTCGAGTAAAGTCTTTGGAAGGATTATGTATTGAGGACTTAGATTGTAACAAATTGTCAGTAAAGAGTCGTTGTGATAATGAGTCACTAATGAACTAAATAGAATGAGATATAATGGGGAATTAAAGACTAACAACTTACTAGTACCTAGGACCTACCTAATTATTTTCTAGCTTTTAGTATTATTACTTCATGTAGATTGTTTTCAATAAAACCGTTTAACTTAAAATTTTTTTTACATACATTTACAGATATGCAAATTTGACAGTTCGTTCATCCGATTTAACTTCATTACTGGGGTCCATGGTGGATCAATTGTCAATTTTAATTAATGGCTGCCAGTGTAATTGTGATCATGTAAGTTTTCTATTAACGATAATTTCGTTACTTTTCGCTTTTGTACTAATATACATATACATATATATTCATCTTACAGACAGTAGAAAGTTACTCGAAAACGTTAAAAGAACTTTTGGAAAACAAAGACTTTTTCGTCATCATCGTTATCGACGCTTTGGATGAAATTGTTAAGGAAGAAAACTTGAATTGCTTACCGTTACAACTTAATAGTGCAACTAAAATAATACTCACTATAACGGAAACCGATAATAAAGACGAAACGCCAATATTACAAAATCTCATCGAACTGGGTATACCAAATAAATGTTTTATAAAAATGAAACAATTTACCGAACGACAATGGAATGATATACTCAGTTCAGGTGGTAGTGAATTTTATGCGTCCAATGGTGCACTTAAATTACCCGAAGAATGGAAGATATTGCATGGTAAAACTCCGTTACATGCGAAATCATTATGGTGGCTAGCTTGGCTGTCGCATATATCCGTTACTATAACTGATATATCAGAGGTTTTCGATAAAATGCTACAAATTTTGGAAACGAAATTGCAAACGGAACACGTTGAACTAATGTTGCTGGTATTGGCGATATCACAGTGGGGTATACGTGAAAGTGATTGCTTGGGTATATTCCAAAACAAACACAATTAGAAGCGCAGGTCGCTTTTAAGATATGGTCAAAATTTTGCTGGTTATGGGACCGATGTTGTTGTTTTAAAAAACGTTCGTATAGCCGATAAATCATTTCGAAATGCTGTTTTAAAGAGGTATACACATAAAAGGTGGCTGGTACACAAATCGATACGTGACTACTTCGATCGACAGCAGAGTATACTGCCAAGTGCACAAGGAAATGGACATATAACAAAGTGAGCATTTTAACTTGTATTTATAGGTCTACTTTTTAAGCATATAAATAAAGGGAACGGCGTTTTAATCGCCACTGCTTCGCATGCGGATTTATTTGCGCTACATTTCAGCATACATCAATCGCGTGATAACTAGAAAGACCATTTTCCTCACAGCAGTCCAACAATCTATTTGTCTGTACATTAGAGGAACTGAATTCCTTATGGGATACCCGCCTCAAAAGCTTTGTGTTGACAGAGTCTTTCGCTGATAAAATGAAGAGAATGAAACATTACATGTTCTAGGTTTTTGAATTCTTTGGGACAGTGTGGACAGAAAGGATCCTCCTCTATCCTATGCTCACGTAAATACTCCTTGAAAACGCCGTGCCTTCAGTATCTGCGTGAGCTGGTAGTTTAGTTCGCCGTGTTTTCGCTTGTACTATTCGTTTATATTCCGAACTGACGTGAAGATACAGCGCCCTTTGCTGGATTCTCCCCATCGTTCTTGCCACCTTGCTGTTTTTCGTGATTTTCCGCGATAAAACAAGAACAGCGTATTCGTACAGTCGTCCGATAAGTACTTGCTATTCATATAGCAGTAATTCGGTAGGCTGCTAATATATCTTTTTGGTGTGTAATTTAAGATTCGTGTCACACTGTCAATTTGTTATCGGCATGTTATAGAAAAGTTATCGATTTCGTTATCAAAAATGTATCGATTTGTTAACGAAAAGCTGCCGATTTCTTATCGGAGTATTACCAATTTGTTATCGGTATGTTATCGATTTTTTAACGACGACTCAGGCTTGTTACGAAACAGATACTTATAAAACTACCTATAAACATGAAATCGATGACACATGCGTAACCCTTTGATAACAAGTGGATAAGAAACCAATAAGAAGACGATAATAAGATTGAACACTCCACTTTAATAATTCACTATCAATAATAAACCGAAAATAAAACAATAACTTGTCGGTATCGGTTGTTACTGACGAAGCTCTTCTCAAAAAGCCCGAGACTATTTGTTTCTGGTAAATTTACTTCTGTTGGAGTAGAAAATTAAAATACGGCCTTTTGTTCAATCACTCCTCAGTTTTCAGACGTACCTCCACCTATATGATTACACATCGAACTTTACGAGTACGTGGTACTGATGTCTTTTTTTGTCAAGGAGAGTGGCGCGGAACACTTTCCAAAATTGTATACAACTGGATCTGTAGAAAACATACATATTGTAGCGAATTTAGGGAAATTCCGCTTATTCCATACCTTCTGCTAACGTTCCAATCGCCAAACTGTTGAATAAATAACTCCAATATTCAATAATGCAAAATGGTCTTTATTAGACTACTTGGAGGTACGTCACAATAACACTTATACTTCACAACCAATAGCGTGTTTAAATCAACTGATTCTGACTACTCAGCTTGCACTGCTTTTATACTCTCCGCTGCTTCATTCGCATGCCACTACTAAGCTCTAGTAATTTCTCGAACTTCATGCTTGGGTACCATCCATATATGTACATGTATATTTGTAGTTGTATCCATATGCGTGTGTTTATGTGAGTACTACTTCTGCTGATGATGACATGCGTTTGTGAGTAGTATCTCTCTGCTGTCATGCAAGAGTGGCAGCTTTCTTTATTGTTGTTGTGCCTTTATTTACTTAGTATCAGATTAGTGATGTGAGTATCACTTAGTGATGGTAATATTCGTCACAATATATATATAAGCAAATACATATTATATATCGCTATAGGCTATTGGTGTGTACTATTTTTTAAGTTCGAATAAATTGTAGACTCTTATGAAATTTAATCCAAATTCTATTCAATAGTTTTGGAGTTTATCCTCAACATATCGTCGAAGTTCTGGCAAAAATCACTCGTCCAAAATGGTTTAATGACTTGCCGTTCATAAAATGGTTCGTAAGCGACTTGATGGCTAAATCCTAAATATGCAAGCTATACAAGCTGAAATGGGCTTAATGAAGTTTGCCGGTCAAAATTGTTAATTTTTGAGAGTGTTGTGCTGTCATTAACTCAAAAATGCCAAAATGGAGTTAGTGACTTTTGCTCGAGCGCCGACGATATGTAAAAGGTAAGGTTTGTTCTAACTTTTTGAATTCCTTCACATTTACAGTTACAACTACCAAAAGTACTTAAAACTGCCTTATCATCATTTTTGTGCCATAATTGAAGATAATGCAAAGCCAGATAAAGTTGAAATGCTCTTCAACTGTTTCTATTTTACCGATTTACAATGGATTGCCGATAAAGTACATTCAAATGGTCCAGCATATTTAATGCATGATATATTAGTTTCGGAAACATTATCACTTATACAAGCACAATCTTGGATTCATATAAGTTTTTTAAGAGATTTTTTAAAAAACTATATGCGTGAACTCTATTATGATGGTCATCAATTTTTCACTTTAATTAAATATTATCTGAAATCACGCATAAGAGATGATCCCACTCTTAAGGATGATGAAAAGATATGTTCATGGCTGGAATATACCAATGAAATAGAAATGCCCATTTATGGAGATATTAAACAGTAATTTAGGCTCTGATGACGGTATATCGGCTAATAGTTATGATGTGTTGTCAATTTGCCACAAAAAGGTTATTATGTGGCATCGATAAGTACCGAATGTGAGGAAATATGCATTTGGGATGTGCAAAGTTGTACGCGCGTACGGCAGTTATTGGGCATACCGCAGCCAACTGCAATGTGTCCATTTGGTAGTTATGAAGCGGCTGTGCTATGTCGACGAGAAATCAGAGTGATCAATCTGAATGAAGGCAGTACAAGGTAAGTACTATTATTGCCATATTTCCTAATTCCTTTATTGAATTATGTTCCTATCTTCAAGGCTCTATCAAGCCGTTAAACTACTTAAAAATCTATCGCAATATTTTCGAAATCCCGATACTTGCGCCTATGGCGGAACCAAACTTGTGACAGCCGAAAATCAGCTGATTGCTACTTTTTAAATATGATTTGACACTTTAACCTCCGTCGCAGTACGATTTTGACATTAGTCCATCGAATTACAAAAACAAAGTACATGGAATTTTTATTTATGTTTGTTGTTGTTGTAGCGATAAGGTTACTCCCCGAAGGCTTTGGGATCCGGAACGCCCCGGTAACACAGCACCATTAAGGTGCTAGCCCGACCCATCTCGGGAACGATTTATATGGCTACATGTATATCGCTCTGCTGCCGCCTCGTATGGTTCCGTTATGCGTGCAACAATTAATTAATTTCTTATCCTTTTACGTTTAATTGTAACCACGGCTTCTGCCATTAGTAAATATTCGTGTAAACAAGGTGAAAAGTTGCGGAAATCCTTTTAACCGTTGTTTTATGAAGCCCGTTATTCCGGGAAGTTTGCCCGAAATGACGATTTTGCTAACTTTATGCAAAATTTTGTCGTCAGTATATATAAAACCAGTTTTTTATTTAATAGGTTTGTGCTGAGAATTATTTACGATTTCAATCTCGATGTCTTCTAAATTACGTTCCCGCACTGACGCACTAATTATATACAGACCCCCTTTTGGCACTTCATCTGTCAAAATAACAGGCATGCTTAACCAACGAAACGATATCATTTCGTTACGATAATCAACGTTAATAAACGAAACGAAGTCATTTCGTTTCGTTTATTAACGTTAAGATCGTCAAATTAACGAAATGATTTCGTTTCGTTTTCTGCCATATCAAAACGAAATCAATCGTTTATGTTGATTATTAATTTCAAACTATGCTGGCAAAGCTGATTGATGGCGGAGTCATTAAAGGTGAAAGCATTAGCCAAGCTGATTGCAACTTTTCTCATGAATTTTGACAGTACAAACATTTCTCAGAGTATTTTTGACATTACCACCAACGATTACACAAACAAATTACATAGAGTTTGTGTGTGTATGTGCGCTCGTTGTTGCCACCTTACGGCTTCACCATGGCTATAGCATTGCCAGCACAATTCAAACATAAGTATCACGTTTTTGTTAACGATTTTAACGTTAACGAAAGCTTTTTCGTTTCGGTTAAAAACGAGATACAATTTATCTTGATAATTTCTTTATCGATAATATTTCGAAGTGTTTCAACGGAAACGGTGGAAATTTTTTGATAAACGATTAGCTTAACGTTAAGGTGCATCCCTGCAAAATAATTTTCCCGAAGTGGTTCCTAGTGGAATCTTTTTGCCGCGTTCCCGAAATTAGTTTATGCTCGCAAAAATTTTAAATTATATCCATGCCCACGATGCTTTCAATCTATTTTTTGTTATTAACTTAGGCCGGTTTTCCTGTAGCTGTTAAGCTGAGCTTAAACTAAGTTTGCTTAAACCCTAGTCAATTTAAACTCCAGTTAAACTACTGGGCAGTTTTTCAGTCACAGTTTAAGGCCGCCCTTGGGGAATGCTTTTTTGTGCGGTAACATTGGTTTTTTTATTATCTAGATAATTTGTAGATACGGCAACAGCTGGATTTTGTTTACCCAATAAACATGGAAAAAAATTCTCCAGCGAAATTATATATATAGTTCCGGAAGTGATATCCAACATCATTATTTAGTTATTCTTAAATCATATAGTTCTTGAGTGATCTCCAACGTCACTAATATTTTCCAATTATATCCCAAGTTGCTATCCTACATTGGATATCGAGTTGAGTTGAATAAAATCTCCCAGGTGGTGCCACCAAAGCAAATAGCTATTTATTGTGAGAAAAACACCTAATTGGTAGCAGTAATGAGGCGCAAGTAATCAAAAATAAATTATATGATTGTAGCGTGCTTCGCCTACCACACCAAAGATCCTGGGTTTATGCCCCGGGCAAAGCAACATCAAAATTTTAGAAACAAGGTTTTTCAATTAGAACCCACTTTTTTTAAGCGGGGTTGCCCATCGGAAGTGTTTCGCAAGCACTCCGTTTTGTATTTCTGCCATGAAAAAAACTAATCTGCCTCGCAGATGCCGTTCGGAGTCGGCAACTAAAATTTGTTCGACTTAAGTAATAGCATTTTTGCTTTATAAAAAACTACCTCTTTTACTGAGTACGCTATGATTCTCGAGTTGAGCCATTGTTTCGAAACAACTCTTGAAATTTTAGAAGTATGCCTAGTTATCAACATGAGCTCTAATGGTACTCAAGCCCAAATGCTTGTTGGGTATATTCGACGCCATTTCGAAGGAACGGAAATCACCGATAGGTTAACTAGATTTAACCCAGTCAGATCGACCACTTAAGCTAAGCTTAAATTTCAGTTAAAGTAGACTGAAAACCTGCAGAATAAGTTTAAGCGTAGTTTAACTGACGAACTGAATTGAACTTGTACTGAAAAATCGGGTCTTATTATAAGATATTAATATATGTAGATAACGTCCCCATAGCAGTTACTAAAAATTAATAACATTTCACGAGTTTTTTACTAAATTGAAATTCATATTATTGCTTTCGGACGCGTTCCCGATATAATTTTTCAAGCCGTTTTCTTAGGATAACATTTGAATAGAAATTAATTTAGCTAAATTTCTTAAATGTGTTGCTGAATACCTTACAAGGTACTCGAGTATTTCGTACTCCATGCTTTTTACCGAGTATGGAGTAATGTATCGATACTTTACCTCGATACTTTCCCAAGTGCCGATGGTCTACAGGCTTAAGTTGTACACTCCCTTAACACGATAACTTGGGCAAAACCTGAGATTTCTTCACCAAATGACCGAGCTTATCTGAACTCAAGTTATCGTCGACGGTGCGGTAAAAGCTGATAACTGCACTTTTCACTCAAAACATGTAAGGGAAAAGTGGGTGTTTAACGGTCAGAATCACTAAAAATTACTAGAGAAAAAAGAGTGAAGAACTCACTTCGATCGAGTATACTCGATTCATTTTACTGAGTATGAGTACTAGCATCGATGCGTTCATCCGAGTATTTTAAATGAGTATCGGTATCAATACTTTTTATAAAAGTTTTATGACTAGCGACAGCCATAATATTATGATGATACGTTTGGCAGTTCGCATACAACAAATTACCTACTCATGATATTTCCGACTTCTTTGGCGCGGTGAATTTGTGCGACCGACAAACAAATATTTTTTACTCCCAACCGTGGTTTTGGTTGCGTTATTAAAACAGCATATCATATCTGCATTCTGGGTGTTAAAAAAGGAATATCAGGGCCCTGACCTTGAACGAAAGTACTCGAACAAATTTTTGTACTGTGAAGAGCAAATTCACCGATATCTCTTTATTTTCAGATAACTTTGAAAGGCGTTATGAATCAAAAATGCCATATTTTGGGCTACACGACCAAAACCACGTTGTATGTTTATCACGCAATCGCATGTATGTCCATCTAATGAATTTGGAGTCTGGCGATTGTGTTATGACATTTAAAGCTGGTGAAGATCGATTTCTTAACTCGCTGCTCGTTTCCGGTGATGGACGGTATGGAAACTAAATTTTAGATATAACTTAATATTTATGACAATTTTTTTCTCTTATTTCACAGTATTCTCGTTTGTGGCGACGAAACTCAGAAGCCATTTCCCCTTTTAGTCTGGCATTTGTCACAGAAGAAGCTATTATACGATTTGCGTATTCCACATCATGATTTCATCACCTCGCTATCGGCCATTACCTATGAGGGTTCATATCGTTTGTGTTGTGGCCAAAGAATTGAATGAGCCGACGCCTAATTTTATCGTTGTTTATGATTTACAAAGCGGTACATTATTTAAAAAATGGAAGCCAGCTTGCAATACCGTATCATTGGCGATATCCCAAACGAATGCTTGCGTCATAGCCGGCTTAGAAGATGCGAAAATATTGATTTGGGACTTGATAACAGGAAATTGTAGATCAACTTTAATTGGACATAATGCGCCGGTGACATTTTTAAAATTGGATCCATTAGGAAAAGTTTTGATGTCACGAGATAAGGATGGTCGTGATAACTCCATACGCGTTTGGGAACTGAGTACAGGTAATGAAGCTTGCTTTTCAACTTACCTTACACAAAAAAGATTCACAAGGTTTCTAGGCATCGTTTTGCATGTAGGTAGATAAATTGGTGGCAGCCTAAGTCACCCAAACAGCTGTTAAGAAGCGAATTTATTCTTCAAACAATACAATTTGTTTAAACAAGTAAGGGAGGCTAAGTTCGGGTGTAACCGAACATTACATACTGAGCTGAGAGCTTTGGATACAAAATTAGTGAAAATCGCCATGTAGGAAAATGAACCTAGGGTGAATCTAAAATGTGTTTGTACGATATGGGTATCAACTTAAAGGTGTTAATGAGTAGTTTAAAACGGAGTGGGCCTTATAGCGTTTTCTTTTCTGAAATAAATTGTTGCCTAAGTAAATGGTAAAGCCTTAATAGTGTACTCCTACCCCAGAAAATTGTCAACATTTATAGTACATACAAAGAACATTTCATCTCACCATATTCACTCATATCACAAATCACACAAGAAGATTGCGCATTGCGCATGTAAACATTAGATCATATCTTTTTTATGGGCAATTCCATGGCGGAACGATACAAGGTGGCAGCATGGGACAGCTGATTATAAACTTTTTTACTTCATTTGATACATCAACTTCCGGCGCAGTATGATTTTGACATTTGTCCATCGAATTTACAAAAACAAAGTACATTGAATTTTTATTTATGTTTGTAGGTATGTCACCATGCTGCCACCTTGTATCGTTCCGCCATGGGCAATTCTTACGTCATTTCCTTTAGCTCTTGTTTTTTTCTCTCTTTCTTTCATTCGTTCAAACAGTCAACTGTGACTTAGATGCGCAGAACGAAGCAATTTTGCGCAATCTGGTAGGTGATCTGTGCCATTGTTTACTATATAGTTTGGCAGCTTAATTCGAGGTTATGTTGCGAATAGAGTGGAAGGCACTCGCAGGCCGTGAAAATAGGCACTCGAATTGAGTGGAATGAAGAACAGTAGGAAGACCAGAGTTGCATTGGATCAATCATTGTATCAATATAAAGATAATTTGGAAAATATAATTAAATACTTGAGTATAAGCAAACATTTTCTTTCAATTACTGCAATTAAGGTGTCCAAGATGCTATATATTCCAAAATTATAACATTTTATGTCTGTTTAAAAATTTAACTTCAATTTCCCTAAGATTTCCGTAATATGGCCATTAGTGATGTTTGTGTGTGTGTACAAATTTTGAGCGATCAGCTGTTAGTTGCGCTACTTGGTAAAGTTTACAATGATCTGTGCACTCATATTTGCCGTCATCCGGTGGCAAAATCTTGAGCCAGATAAATCCAGATAGAAGTCTGGTTCAATTTGTGAGCCAGATAATTTATTAATTACTTCATTTTAGGTTGGCAACGCGGCCTTTAATAAACCTACTTTTTCAAAAATAGATGTCGCTGCTTAGCCTTTCGCCGTATGAGTTAAATGAAAAACAGCGGCGACACCTGCCTATCACATTTCACATGTGCGAAAATTTCACGACATCTGCTTTTCAAGTCCCTCAATGATCCAGAGCATTCCCGTGAGAACTGAGCGTGAGCCGGAGCTGTAAAACTCACTGGAAGACGGCAATTAACAGAGTATATGTGGAACTCAAGAGCGAATTGAGAGTTTCACAGAGTTGCACTGCTACACCGCCATTTTATACAGGGTAATACTGTTTTCACACAGAAACTTAATGATCTCATTTCACCTGCTAATTAAATCGTAAATTTTTTGCTTTCACACAGAAGTAACTGCTCGATTAGTATGAAGGATGAGACAGACAATCATGGCGGAACGATACAAGGTGGCAGCATGGTCACATACCTACAAACAAAAAAAATTCCATGTACTTGTAAATTCGATGGACAAATGTCAAAATCGTACTGCGCCGGTAGTTGATGTATCAAATCAAATAAAAAAGGTTATAATCAGCTGTTCGATGCGGCCACCTTGTATCGTTCCGCCATGCAGACAATGACATTTACTTTGACAAATGACATTTTTAAGCACTGAACACACCAAAAACTAAGAAGCGGAACGCTGCCAACAGAGTTGCATTGTGCTTTTGACTTCATTAGGCATTCGATTAGCTACTAATGAAATAATTATAGATTCGAATTTTGTAGGGTTGATTGAGCTCAATAAGCGTCTTAATGTAGCAAACTGCCTTTATTATTCAATAAGCCGTCTGTGTGAAAACAGTATAACGCTTTTGCGTTGCAAGCAGGCAACAATTTTCACAAAAGAACGAAATACCCCGTAAAGGCGTTGCCTATTTTTTAGAATAGAACAACAACCCTTACGCGGCGTACAAAAAGCGTAAACTATAGCCAGAAAAGAAAACGCTATTAGTTCTATATGTGGACGCCTTTTAGAGATATCGCCATAAAGGTGGACCAGGGGTGACTCTCTAATGTGTTTGTACGATATGGGTATCAAATGAAAGGTGGTAATGAGTATTTTAAAAGGAAGTGCGCCTTAGTTCTATATGTGGACGCCTTTTCGAGATATCGCCATAAAGGTGGACCAGGGGTGACTCAAGAATGTGTTTGTACGATATGGGTATCAAATTAAAGGTATTAATGAGGGTTTCAAAAGGGAGTGGCCCCTCGTCGTATATGTGAAGACGTTTTCGAGATGTCGACCAAAATGTGGACCACGGTGACCCAGGACATCATCTGTCGGCTACCGCTAATTTATTTATATATGCAATGCCACGAACAGTGTTCCTGCCATGATTCCAATGGCTTTTGATTTCGCCTTGCAGAACTTTTTCATTTTGTTCTACTTAATATGGTACGCGTCACACCCATTTTACAAAGTTTTTTCTAAAGTTATGTATAGTTTGCGTCAAAAACCAATCCAATCACCAGGTTTCATCCCTCTTTTCATATTTGGTATAGAATTATGGTATTTTTTTCATTTTTCGAAATTTTCGATATCGAATAAGTGGGCGTAGTCATAGTCGGATTTCGCCCAATTTTAATACCAAGATAAAGTGAGTTGAGATAAGTACGTAAACTAAGTTTAGTAAAGATATATCGATTTTTGTTCAAGTTATCGTGTTAACGGCCGAGCGGAAGGACAGACGGTCGACTGTGTATAAAAACTGGGCGTGGCTTCAACCGATTTCGCCCATTTTCACAGAAAACAATTACCGGCATAGAATCTATGCCCCTACCAAATTTCACAAGGATTGGTAAATTTTTGTTCGACTTATGGTATTAAAAGTATTCTAGACAAATTAAATGAAAAAGGGCGGAGCCATGACCATTTTGAAATTTTCTTTTATTTTTGTCTTTTGTTGCACCATATCATCACTGGAGTTGAATTTTGACATAATTTACTTATATACTGTAAAGATATTAAATTTTTTGCTAAAATTTGACTTAAAAAATTTTTTTTTAAAGTGGGCGTGTTCGTCATCCGATTTTGCTAATTTTATTTGGCACACATACAGTAATAGGGGTAACGTTCCTGCCCAAATTTCATCATGATATCTTTAACGACTGCCAAATTTTCATTTCATTTCATTTATTTATTACGACTCGGAGAGCCTAGCTTATACAATTGAAAAAAAATAAAATTATTGCATTAATTAACAATAGGTACATCAGTTTAAATAGATATATGTATATATATATATAAACGAGCAAATATATATAAATTAGGAATACGTATCACAAACCAGCTCAGATCTTAGTATTTATTTTATCCTCATAGATTTGACGTAAGTGTATTACCTTTTTTAAACAAGTTATTATCACTATTTTTTATGTATTCAGGTAGTTCATTGAAGCATTTTAACCCTTTGTAAAAAAGACTATTCTGTTCAGATTCTGTTTTATAATTAGGTAATTTGAAATCATTTCTTTGTCTTGTATTTCTTCCATGGACATCATAATTAACTCTAATATTATTATTAAGTATTCAGGTAAATTTCCGGTGTTTATATTGTATATAAACTTCATCGTAAAGAAAAATATTTGTTGCTTCACGCTCATCCAATTTAAACTAAGTAGCATATCTTTATTGGGGTATCATAACGTTTGTTTAAGATGAATCGCATAGCTTTATTCTGCATTTTTTGAAATTTATCGATTTGCGAATCTTTCATAACAAATAAAATTGTAGAGCAATATAAAAAGTAAGGTTCAACAACGGATCGATATACTTTAGTTTTATAGTAATTACTTAGGTTTTTGCAGGTTCTTTGCATAAACCATATTTTAGTTGCTATTTGTTTGTTATATAAGCGACATGGGCGTTGAATTTTAATTTACAATCTATTACGATACCAAGGTATTTAATAGAATCTACGTTTTCAATTTCTGAATTATTTATTTTGAGAGTACCAATATCGGAAACATTCTTTCTAGTTATTAACATGTATTTAGTTTTTCGATATTAAGTTTAAGTTTGTTAGCGCACAACCAAATATAAAGGGCATTTAAGTCACTTTGTAATTTATTTCTTAAATCATTTTCATTTCTACCACTTATCCAAATTAGTGCATCGTCAGCAAACAATTTTATTGAACTATATTTCAAAATTGAATTAATATCATTAATGTAAATGCTGAATAAAATTGGAGCGAGGACAGAGCCTTGTGGAAGCCCTACCCTAACATCCAATTCATCTGACAACGATGAGCCAATGATTGTTCTTTGTTTACGGTTGCTTAAAAAACTTTTAAACCAGTCTAGTTCTAAACCTTGAATGCCTATGTCTGATAATTTTTCCACTAGTATTTTTATATCTATGGTTTCAAAAGCTCTTTTAAGATCAACAAAAACTGCTAAAATCGACATTTTATTACTAAGATCATCTTTCCATTCAGCTAAAACCATATTTAATGCTGTTTCACAGGAATGATTTTTTCTAAAGCCTGATTGTTGATGTATAAGTATCTTATTTTTTCTAAGTACTGAACCAATTGGTTCTTTACCACCAGTTCTAAATTTTTTCATCGCTGGGCAATGAATTTATGGGCCGTAACTCCTCTGCTTTAATAGTATTTTTAACTTTCTCTATGGAACAATTGTTGAAGTTTTCCACATACTAGGCACTATGCCACTACTTAAACTTTCATTTACTATTTGAGAATAGAACAAGCCTAAATAGGGGGTTGCATCTTTCACCACACCATCTGATAACAATTTTTTTTCCACCTCTCACAGCTTTGAACTTACTGACAAGTTCAGCGATGTCATCTGATCCAACTTTGATAAATTTAAAAACGCAGTTTCTTTGATTAGTTATATATACTTCTCTATCAAATACCTCTATATTATTACAAATATCAGTAATACTATCAACAAAATATTTATTTAAGTCGACAGCAATTTCTGATTCGCCATTGTATATTTGACCGTTTATTACAATCTTCTTTATTGATGTATCTTCTTTTCCCATACTTATGGCCTGTTTTAGATATTTCCACATCATTTTGCTATCATGACAATTTTTATTTATATTATATTCCATATACTTTTTTAATTTTTACCACTGTTTGTATTTATTTTTTATATACCGGTATTCGTCCCAGTTTCCTGAGATTTGAGCCAGTTTGAAAAGTTCAAATTTGAATTTGTTCATATTGGCTAGCTCGTTGTCATACCATTTATTATGTATTTTTAAATGCACTACTTTTTCTCTGGTAAGATTTTGCATGATATTTAAAATGCTATTATTAATCAGCAAAACCTTACTCTCTAAATCAATATGATCAAAATTACTGAAATCCCACAGACGCAGTTGGTTAAGAAGTGATTCATTATTATAATACTCCCATGAGGTTATTTTTCTAATACTTCTCATTTTTAATTGTGGACTACTTTTAATTTTAAATTGGATTGTTTTATGATCAGTTATTTGATGTTCATCTAACCTTTCGCAAACAATATCATTATTATCCGAAAATAGTAAATCGATTTTTGTTCTAGATATATCCGTTATACGAGTATCGAAATCAATTTTTGACACATAGAGTATGATTTAAACAGATCAATTAGTTGTGTACTATATGTGGATATATTGTTTTCGGAATTTTCACAAGTAATACCTAAGACATTACGTAAATAGTTTATAAAATCTGAATCGCTTGTGCTGGGTGAGTGATAATCACACTTACTTGAATTTTTGGGTTAAAGTGCTTCAATTGGATAAAAATATACCACAAGTTTTTATCGATTTCTTTATTATGTTTAACGCAGTATTCACTGAATCATGTACATAAACAAGAACGCCACCAGTATGCCTACTATGGGAGTCACAACGTACTAATTTGTAGGATTCTATTTTCAACTCTTGATTTGTTACGACATTTGTGGTACATGTTTCAGCGCAAAATACTATCGCTGGATTTTTAATCTCGATCAGTCTTTCTAATTCATTTTTATTACTTACAATACTATTTATATTAAGATAAAGACAAATTAGATTATTTAATTGCTACTTTCTAGTTTTGGATTTGCTTTGAATATATCTTTTATATGCTGGGCATTCTTACTAAACGCAGCATGGTGTACATCAGTCTCTATCATTTTTTCTGGACTGGCTCACAACAGCTTACACAATTATATACATTTGATACACAATCTCTGAAATCGTGATTGCCTCCACATCTACTACATGCTTTTTTATTGATACATTCAACCGCCTTGTGATTAAATCCCAAACATTTAAAGCATCTAAATACTCTTTCATAATCAGTAATTATGCAAGAGTCCCATTCTACATTAATTCTCGTTTGTTTAATAATATTTTCGTATGTTTCTATATCTGTTTCAACAAGAGCATTGAAGCATTCTTCTCTTCGACTGAAACTTTCAAAAACCTTTACAACTTTGAATCATTGTAAACTTTACCAAGTAGCGCAACTAACAGCTGATCGCTCCAAATTTGCACACACAGACAAACATCACTAATGGCCATATTACGGAAATCTTAAGGAAATTCAAGTTAAATTTTTAAACAGACATAAAATGTTATAATTTTGGAATATATAGCATCTAGGACACCTTAGTTGCAGTAATTGAAATAAAATGTTTGCTTATACTCAAGTATTTAATTATTTCTTCTAAATATTATCTTTAATATTGATGCAATGATTGATCCAATGCAACTCTGGTCTTACTACTGTTCTTCATTCCACTCCATTCGAGTGCCTATTTTCACGGCCTGCGAGTGCCTTCCACTCTATTCGCAACATAACCTCGAATTAAGCTACCAAACTATATAGTAAACAATGCTTTGAATTGTTTACCCTCACATATGCTATTTTGTTTTGTAATACATTCTATCAATCGCTCACTGCTAAGCCTCTCAGTTAAACCTATAACTTTAAATATTTTTTTAATCTCTCTCTTGTCTTTTGTTTTTTCCATATCGTATTCATTCCCAATTTGTTCCGCTATCTTTTTCTGCAATAGTTCGCATGATTCCTTATTCTTGCATTGCACTACTATCCCACCGTTGTTGATCTCTTTTACTGCTGTGACATGACATTCAGTTGGTTCGATGACTGTTTTAAGCGCTACTTTGGTGTGTTTATTTTTCTTTGCTTTGTCTTTCGGTTTAATAACAATCCTAATTTCACTTTGTGAGGCTGCTTGTGCATATGTAATTTTTTTGTTTACATTTGTGTTGTTGTTTAGGCTGGTACCCGCCAAAACTTCATTTAATTGTTCGCTATTATTTTCTATTGTTTGTGATAACTCAGACAGAATATCTTTTCTCATTTGATTAATTTTAATTTCTACATTATGTTCAAGCAGTGAATTGAAATCAGTCATCAGACTAACTTTCAGCTGCTATATTTTGTGACATAATGCTTCTTCAATTATATCCTTCATTTCTGTCTTTCCTAGTCTCTTTTGATCACAACTTTGTATCAAATGTTTTATTTCAATAAATTTGGTATTAGTATCACATACCGAGCATTGATTGCAAAACCACTTTAAATTAGCATTTTCAGTCAATAGTTTTAATTTCTGTTATTTTCATGTTGCTGCATTTTATGCAGAAAAAAAATCCACATCCACCCGAACATGAAATCGCATCGTCTATTTGCACTAGCTTTACCAAGCATTCTTTGCATTCAGACGGCGGCATTTTGCCTAATCCGCCACCACTTTTTCATAAAAATTTGTTGACAAAGTCACTGTTTTCACAAATTCCAATTTGGATTTTATATTTTTTGCTCATCAGCGAGTTTATTTAACAATACAGATTAAAAATTAAAAGCCCAATTGCGCAAGAAAATAAAAAATGACACGGATCAAATAAAACCACGTCCGCCTTCATTCACTTCTTCTCTCAAATTACAGCTTGCAAAACTTTTAAATTACCTTCTTTTAAAAGTGGGCGGTACCACGCCTATTGTCCAAAATTTTACTTATTTTCTATTATTAGTCATAAGGTTAACCCACCTACCAAGCTTCATCGCTATCGACGGATAGGTAATGAATTATCGCACTTTATCGGTTTTTCGAAATTTTCGATATCGAAAAAAGGGCGTGGCTATAGTCCGATTTCGTTCATTTTAAATAGCGATCTGCAGCGTGCTATGGGTCTTAGAATATACACAGGTATGCCTGTCGTAAGATTCGACTAAACTTCCATATTGATTTAAATGGTGTTGTAAGGCAACCGATTCAAGCAGTTGCCAGCGCAATTTATAGCTTCACGTACACGTAGCGAATCCTGTTTCTTTACTACTACAACAACAACAACCGCAAGTGTTTAAACGTATTTTACTTACTTGTGGCCTAGAAGCACAAAAAATGACAAAGTAGATAGAAGGAGCATTCCATGCAAAATCGTAAACTTTCGCCGATTTTCGAATCACTCTCACTACCACACTCATACACAAATATTTCAAGAGCAGGTTTCCATTTTTAGTTAGACATGTACCCCACAATATTAATGGAATAAACAGTTGATATCATCAGCCTGAAAACCAGCGCCGTAAATTCTGCTTACTTCAAAAGATGGGCTTGATGGTGTATGAGGACAAAACAAAGTACGTGCTGTCATCGAGCTAAAGCTCAGCGCAGTTGCGCCTTGGCAGCCATAATTAAGCATTAACACAAACAACAACATCAGCTCTGAAATTCAGCGAAAAATGACTTACTAATAAATGCTACTTTGGGACTAGGTACGCAATTAAAAAGTGATATCCTCTCTCAGCAAACGAAAGTTATGTTCTACAATTCACTTATCGTACCGGTTCTGCCATATGGTGCAGAAGCATGGACTATGAGAACATCCGATGAAGCAGCTCTGGAAGTGTTCTAGAGAAAAGTTCTTCGAAAGATTTACGGACCTCTACGCGTTGGGAACGGCGAGTACCGAAGAAGATTTAATGGTGAGCTGTACGAGCTTTACACAGACATCAACAAGGTCCAGCGAATTAAAACGCAGCGACTACGCGGATCCCGCCTATGGTAGCAAGGGAAGGGTGCGGCCCCCACTCCACTGAAGGAACAGGTGGCCTTTGTGAATTAAGCTAACGATATTCTCCTTTGCTTTTGTAAACTCTTTCAATATTAGCAAAGAAAATTACACATTTACTGATTCTCGCGATTCTTACATACTTCATTTGCTCGCGAGATTAAATATGAGTTCGTTTGCCTGGGGCCTGCTGTGTTTCTACACTCAACAACATCAAACACCCTGCAAAAATTGTTGGATTACGTGTTCCATATTCTTCATGTTGTAGTACTCTAACAATACTCCGTTGCAATGCGTTTGCGGACCACCATCAGCCGATCATTGCTCGTTTTTTAACGACAGTGATCACGACACGATGACGATCGAACAGAGTTGCCAAAAGTAAAATATTGCATACAAATAACTAATAATAAAATTTTTCTTTGGCAACTCTGATAAAATGCAACAGCACACTGGTTTTATATATACATATTATATTAGTTTCTTTATTCACGTATGCGTATGCGTATTATATTAGTTTCTTTATTCACGCAAATGCTAAATAACATAAGAATATTCGTAGTATAAAATATAAAAATTGTATTGCCCATCTTCATTTACTTTCATTTTAAATTAAATTCACTTCGATAATTCTTTCCGACACAATTCCTCTTTAGTACTTTGGCATATGATCCTCTGTGGGTGCTCCATGGAGTACTACAGTGAAAGTACTTTGGAAACGGCGGCCACCGTGGTCTAATGGTAGCGTGCTCCGCCTACCACACCGTATGCCCTGGGTTCCCACCCCGGGCAAAGCAACATCAAAATTTTAGAAATAAGTTTTTTCAATTAGAAGAAAATTTTTCTAAGCGGGGTTGCCCCTCGGCAGTGTTTGGCAAGCGCTCCGGGTGTATTTCTGCCATGAAAAGCTCTCAGTGAAAACTCATCTGCCTTGCAGATGCCGTTCGGAGTCGGCATAAAACATGTAGGTCCCGTCCGGCCAATTTGTAGGGAAAAGCAAGAGGAGCACGGCGCAAATTGGAAGATAAGCTCGGCCTTAGATCTCTTCGGAGGTTATCGCGCCTTAGATTTATTTTTTTTTATAAGGAATGCTTTGAAGAAAAATTTACCAAATCTGTTAAGGACCACGCCCACTTTTATATAAAAGATTTTTAAAAGGGTCGTGGACGAATAAAATAAGCTATATCTTTGCAAAAAATGGCTTTATATCAATGGTGTTTCATTTCCCAAGTGGATTTATAACAATAAATAGGAAAGACTTCAAATTTAAAAAAATGGGCGTGGTACCGCTCCTTTTATGACTAAGCAATTTTCAATGTTTCGAAACCCATAACTCGAAGAAAAATGTACACATCGTAACAAAATTGGGTACACATATTTTCCTTATAGCAGAAAATATTTCTAGTAAAAATGGACGGGATCGGTTAAAGATCACGGCAACTTAGATATAAAACAAGTTTAAAAGGGTCGTAGACTAGTATAATAAGCTATAACTTAGCAAAAAATAGTTTTGTATCAATGATATTTCACTTATCAAGTTTTATTGTAAGAGGAAATGGGGAGACATATTTTTTTTAAACGGGCGGTGCCACGTGTTATGTAGAAAAGTAATTTATCTGAAATGAAATGTACAATTGATTCTCACGCTGAGTATATAATGTTCGGTTACACCCTAACTTAGACACCTTTACTTGTTTCAAGTTAATATTTTTGCGCTATATTGAACTTTTTTGAAATTTTTATTTAATAGCATATCTGTAATACTCCTATATTGCTACAAAAAGCTACCCTTCAAAAAACGCGAGTACTCCATAAATAGGGTAAGGAATACTCCTTTAGGAGTATAGGAGTGTTCCAAAACTAATCTGTATTCATACAAAAAATGTGCTCCAATTAACATTGCTATGTCCTAGGAGAGGAGTAGGTGATCCCACTCTCGCTTTCTTTGTGAGTATTCCATAGAGTACATACGTGAGAGTACTTTCCAAAGTACTTTCACTGTATTACTCCATGGAGCACCCACAGAGGATCATATGCCAAAGTACTAAAGAGGAATTGTGTCGGAAAGAATTATCGGAGTGAATTTAATTTAAAATGAAAGTAAATGAAGAGGGGCAATAAAACTTTTATATTTTATACTACGAATATTCTTATGTTATTTAGCATTTACGTGAATAAAGAAACTAATATTTCTCTATACTATAGTATGTATACATAAAACCAATGCGCGGTTGCATTTTATCACAGTTGGCATAGTAAAAATTTATTATCAGTTATTTGTATGCAATATTTTACATTTGGCAACTCTGTTCGATCGTCATCGTGTCGTGATCACGGTCGTACAAAAAACGAGCAATGATCGGCTGATCGTGGTCCGCAAACGTATTGCAAAGGAGTATTGTTAGAGTACTCCAACATGAAGAAAATGGAACACGTAATCCAACAATTTTTGCAGCGTATGTACCTTCCCAAACATCAGAGTGCCGATATATTGCTGTTTACACGTTTTTGTTTTTGTATTCAATAATCGTATGTACCTAAATTTAAATTTTGTCTTGTCACACTTATGATGCTAAAATCACAAAAATTGTATAGGCTGTCTTGTTTAGATTTAGAATTCAAAACACAGTGCGAGCATTGTCTATTAGCAATATACGATTACGAGCCGGACCCGTGCGCATCTTGCGCAACCAATATAAAATTCTCTTATCAAATATCAACAGAAATCAACTGTTCTATCAACCAATTAAAACTTACAGCTCGTGCTGCCATCTGGCTTATGGTAGCAACTGGCGGTAATGCAGTGCAAATATTCACAATAGTGCCATAGTACAAATAGATTTCTTTGTGTGCTCACAATCGTTTATTTTTAACAAATTATTTTGATAAAATATAGCTAAACAAAAGCACTACGACCAAAAGTGCGCAAAGCTCGCTATTAGCCCGAATCTCCATTTATACAACCAAAACTTTATTTATAGATTTGGATTCCAAATAAGAGCGAAAAAGGGACCCGTACATAAAAAGAGCAATTAGAAATAATCAGACCAATTCTAAATATTCTCGCGGAATTTTGCTATCGCGGATTTTTTTATTCCCGCGGAAAAACTCCTCCAATTCTATTCTCCTAGAGAGAATAATAATTGGGGAATAGGAAATTCGAATTTTCGAAGTCAGCTGTTTTGCCAATTGAAATTTTGTTGCGCATTTCTATTTTTGTTTAAGGAATTGAAAAGTTTAATTATTGCTGCGAGTTTGTTTAAAATTTAGAAATAAAATATGAACAATACACAATATTGCATTTCATATGGAATTGACTAAAATTAGTAATGAATTGGTGCCGCAGCAACATCGACAAAGGAGCATAAGAAGCAGACGGCGGGAATCCGTTGGGAGTTGTCTTCTTCCATTCAGCAAAGCAATTTTCTGGCGGATTTGAATTCGTCTTTCGTCATATGCCAAAATCTATTTAAGCCTTCTTAAAAAATCCTTGCACAATTTCTGGATGGCTGCATCAAATATACCAAGAGCTCTTCCGTTGCTTATGATATACTTTTCGACTTAAAATGTACACATTTTAGCACAAATTTGTACAAAAGAGTGTTCTTTCTTAAAAGAACCATTTTCCTTTAATTTAACAAGTGAAAAAACTCCTAAGAAATGGCAGAGAAATCTCCCTCTCACTCACATTCATAATACCTACTTTTCTCCCGTAACCGGTTTCCGCTTTTTCGAACATTGTTCAGAATAGGAGGAAAGGGAGAAGTGAAAAAACTCCTAAGGAATTTTTATTTACAATACGAGGAATGGGAGAAAGGAAAAAACTCGCACGGAATTTTCGTTTAGAATTGGGCTGAATAATATATATGATGATTTTAGCGCTATGTCGAACTTTTTTGAAATTTTCATTTAATAGCCTGCACCATTAATGTAATACTCCTATATTGCTAATAGAAAATGCTCGCAATGTGTTTTGAATTCGAAATCAAAACAAGACAGCCTATAAAATTTTTGTGATTGTAGCAGCATAAGTGTGACAAGAAAAAATATAAATTTAGGTACATTCGATTATTGAATACAAAAACAAAAACGTTTAAACAACAATATATCGGCACTCTGATGTTTGGGAATGTACTAGCCATTGTTTACTATATAGTTTGGCAGCTTAAGTAGAGGTTATGTTGCGAATAGAGTGGAAGGCAGTGGACTATACAGTCGAATGTGAAGGAATGGTGTTCGGAGATTTTACAAAGTTAAAAAAAAATGATAAAAGCTTTAATATAAATAAAACTATTGTTTTAATAACAACAAAAACGCCATATATATTCTGTATACATAAATTTGTAAGGATTATCTCACTTTAAAATTTGAATTAAATAATCTAAAGTTTTGTTTTGAAACTGAGTCGAGAACTGTGCGTGTGAATGTGCGAATTTTCACCGATCAGCTGTTAGTTGCGCTACTGGGTAAAATTTACAATGGCACTAGCCTTTTGTAGCAATACAGGAGTATTACATATATAGCCTGCACAGCTGCTTGAGAAGACCTACTATCAATACATACATATATAATCGTTTTTTCCTCAGAATTATAGTTTGGTTGTAAAGTTTTCAACTAGCCATTTATATATTTAGGCTGGGTGCGAGTTCGCCTAAATTTTAGGTACCTAAACTAATATTCCACTGGAACTTTCCAGCACTGCAATAATTTAGGAAAAAGCTGTCAAAACTGTGCGAGTTGATTTGAAAACCTAAATTGTTTATTTCTGCTAAGAAAATAATAGCACAACGGGAATTTTGGTATTTTTGATGCGTTTTCACGCTTAAAAAGAACAGAGGTCAATTAGGGTCCGCGGTAAGTACCTATCCCAAGATAGCAGTTCAAGAAAATGCAGTGGCTCCGTTTTATAAGGCTTTTTTCGGACATAGTGGAGCACGTGCACAATGACCTATTCCACAATCTCGCATTCAATACTGTGATGTTGGTACGCTTCCAATAACTTCTTTAGGCCAATTAGTGCACTTGGATGCCAAATAAGTTCAGATTGCGGTCCATATTTGAGAACGATCCAATTCTTGTGTCGCCAACATCAGCTTGAACAAAATTGAGCTCACCATCACGTACAATCGATCGGGCCTTAATCGCAGCAGGGAGCATCGCTCTATGATCTATGATTTACTTAAATTGAATGGACAAGAGCCATTTATTTGAATATACGATATTGAAAAATCAATATTTTTGTTTTTGAAATTTAACATTTGAATATAGGTTGAAAAGTATGCTCATAAAATTCTAAATTTTTATTTTGCACTGCCTTACCGACAGTTTCCAGTGATTTACGTTTTTTCTCTATTTAGGTAGAAATTTAGGTCAACTCGCACCCAGTCTTAATTATTACTTGACTGAATGTATAATGCCAATTTAAGACAGAAACATAATGGAATAAAAACGAGTTTTCACTGAATTAGGCATTCAATAAAGCAATAATGAGATAATTAAGAATTTTGTATGGAAGATTGAATTCAATGGGGGCTTTAATGTAGAAAACTTTACTAATTATTTCACTAAGCATGTGTGCAAAATTGATATAAAACTGGTATACAAATCTTTTTATTTCTAGGAAAATCACTAGCCGTTTATAAGCCTCCCGGCCAAATAACAGCATGCGAAATACTTCCAAATGGTGCATTTGTTGTTTTAGCTTTGAAAAACCGAACTGACCTATTGACTTTGGCTTTAAAAAATTATGGAGAAGCTCCAGATGATAATTGTTATTTGTATGGCAATCAGGATAACCAAAACAAAACTTTTAATCTTGAATAATTAATCAATAAATAACTAATGAATAAATTAAACTAAATAATTAAAAGTGAATCTCTCAAATTTCAAATTGAATTAAGTGAATTTGAATTTAATTATGTATATATGTATGTGTCTTCATAGGTATTTATTTATTATAAAAAAAAACAACAAATTTTAAGAAAACTTTAGAACGCACTTAAGCTTGTACAAATTATTGATACACCTTTACAATAAGAACAACAAAAACCAAATAAAAAAGAAACCAAACATCTGCATAATCACAATATTACATCAGCACGGGCGTTCTCTGCCAACTTTTTTATTGCAGCTCCCTTTATTTAAAGTTTTTGCTGTAAAAAGATTTGTTGCCAAATAAACGTCAGAATAAAATAAATTTTTCGGACGATTAAGAAAAAAATGATTCCTCCGAAACTTGTATACATTGAAAAATTTCTGATGAATAGGGGCAATATAGAGGGGCAATTCGAATTCAGTACCAGGTCTTGTTATCCCAACAGCTGATTGCTTCTTCTTGATTATTTTCCATATAACGCCTTGTACTCCAATATATATACATATTAGTTAACCGAAATCAATGAACATTTTCTTCGGACTTCACTTCTGCACGTGAAATTTTGTTGAGTTCGCTTTGCCTACAAGGTGAGATTCGCCATTGGTAGTTCCACTTCTTCTTCTTGGCTGCCAACGCCCCCGTTTAACATACACACATACACTTTTTTTGACATTCCCTTTTGAAACAACACTTCCATATCCGTAATAAGTAAACGTCCCCACATTCCTTCGTGAATCGTGAAGGTGTGAGGTTGGAATGGTTGGAAAGTGACAAATTTTTTTGAAATATATATTACCGATTAAAAAAACCATGTTATTGTGGACTTTGTGCCTGGCGTGGTGCCAATAAAAAAAACAGAAAATTAACCTTTTTATGAGAAATAACGAAGTTTGAGTGTGTTGAACGGAGCTACTGTGCATAACGAAACTTTTGTGTATAACGGGAGGAGCATTGAGATTTAAGAACTGGCGTGGTGCTAATTAAAAGCCATACTGTTTTTTGGTTATATACATAACCTTATATAACGGAATAGTGAAAAAACGTGGCGACAAGCTACATATTGATACAACACATAATTAGATACAAGAAAATTCTCGAAATGAGAAAACTGGCATGATGCCAATTTAATAACCAATATCATTTCATATATATTTTGATCTGGCATTATCGGTTTAGTCGAAGCCAATCAACCTCAACGAATGTTGAGTAATTCCCAAAAAAAGTAAACGTCCCGAAACGATATTTTTGTTTGCAATTTTAGTGGGCTCGTTCTCATATTAACACGACGCAGAAAACATCTGAAATATGTATTCATTGTGTGAAGTATAGGGAAGACAGAGAAACGCTTTGAACGAGGCGATTTTTTTTTGCCTATTTTTTGGCGTTTAACGAACTGTTCCGGGCAGATATTGAACCCAACACCGGTCTACGAACATAAACCTGCCGGGAAAGATGTATTTTGGTCCTTCGTATTCGATTCAACCGTGTCTTCGAACTTGACTCCGGTAATAGTCTGGAACAGGGGTCGACTGCTAATACGCGCCTAAAAATGTCGGAAGAGATGTCAAACGACGCATTTTTACATCAACATTAATAATCCGAAGGCGGAAATAATAATTGTAACTCGTTCAAAAGATATTATCAAAAAGCGGAATGTGACCCCGGCTCCCTCCGAAACCGGGGGTGGGATCCATAGTATTTTTGTGCAGATCACCTTTCTGCGTTGACGGCCTTCGGACGCGCTTATTAAAACCTACCCTCTTAAATCCGCGCAAAATCCCTTTGTACATGAAATTGTTTTCAGTGCAGAACAACCAGATAAAAATTTCCAACTTCAACTGCAAATATCTTCGTACATAGCTACAATTTTTCTTTCCGCCCTTGGACTATTGTTGGAGTCAATACGCGTCTTTGACACCTCTCCCGATATATTTGACTCCACTGCGAACATATATTCATTATACCTAGCCAGAATTTTTTAAAATTTTGATCAAAAAATATTTAAATATACCCCAAGATGATTAAAAACGTTCAAATTTAAAAGCATTTTCTGTTCTAAAATAACTGTATCGTCGGGAGAAAAATGTATCTTAAATGTGATTATTCTTGGATAATCATTTATGATTCCTATTTCGAATCGCTTTTTATTCATATTTGGTATCATTGTAAAATTGAGCTTTAATTGTTTTAGAGTAATATTTGTATTATCTTATTATACGCATGTGGAAGTGAGCTATTTGAACCAAACAAACTTGACCGATATACATCTGCGACTACAACATCCAACATCAGCTATGATCGTCAATATCTTAAAATACGATACGGTACGGAATGGTGAAGCCGTATCCAGGTATGTCAAGATAGTTTCCCTTATCTGGGGTTCAAATAGCTCATAACCTTTGTATTGCCCAACTATTATGTATTTTCGGGGAAGCCGAAGGTGGAGAAATGGTTGGGGAAATCTTCGGTCACGAGCAGCATTTACATTATTTCTTGTCTTGAAGAATATGTATAATTGTATAAATAATAAACATTTTGTATATTTTTTCTGAGCTTCATGATTGAAAAAATATGTGTATGTGAAAAAAATAAGATTTTCATTGAAAAGTAAAATTTTAACAAGTACTAGCAGAACCGGCAGACGTTGTTCTGCCCTAGATTTGGTCTATCTGCATACATTTTAATAAGTTTTTCCGTCTAACTCTGGCCTCCCCCCTCTATACTTTTTCCTAATCCTTTTATTTACTCCTCCCTCCGTCTTTTTCACTTCATCTATCTCCATCTTCGTCTCATTCTATCTCTTTCTCAGTCTCCTTCTCTCCTTTCTCTTCTCTCAAGTTCTTCTTATTCTTCTTCATCCCTTATTTCCAGTCCCAGAGGGTGGTATGTATTTTGTTCCAATCCCCTTCCGAGTCTCAGTCCCAATCCCACTCCGAGTCTCAGTCCCAGTCCTAGTCCTAATCCCAGTCACAGTCCGTCTCTGGTCTACTTCCCGAAAAAAAACAATCGTAAATACTAATATAGGCAAATTTATATACCAAATTAAAAATTTCATGGCAATCTTTCTATCCGTTCTCGAGTTATGGAGTGACAATCAAAATGTACACTTCTTTTTATTTTTTTTTCAAATTTTGAATTTTTTCTAAAAAAAAATCATAACTCAAGAATGGCTAAACCGATTTTGGATTTCAAGATCAACTAACCATCATCTCTCCTTCCTGTATCTTTCCTAAAAATTTCATGCCAATCTTTCTATCCGTTCTCGAGTTATGGAGTGACAATCAAAATGTACACTTCTTTTTATATATATAGATAGGGGAAGCAAATTATGCATTCTGGAGTAAACACTACAGGCATAGGTATATGTGCGAAAAACAATAGTTAGTTTACATTTGTTAGGACCTCTATTCTATAAAAATTATGCTATATTTTAATTAAGACAAAATGCTACTAATTTACAAAACTCAACTAAATCGCATTACGAATATTATATTTTAGAATAAACCGGTTTTTGGTTCACTTCCCAGAAGAAAAATTATTGTTTAGAATAGGTCGGTCCCGGGTCCAGTTCCCGGAAGAAAAATTATTGTTATTTTAATCCTGGCATAACGCTACTTACATATCAAATTTCAAGCAAATTGAGCCATATATACGATAGTTTAGAATAAATCGGTCCCTGATCCACTTCCCGGAAGAAAAATTATCAGACATTTTATTCTACATATAACGCTACCTACATACCAAATTTCAGGCAAATCGAGCCATATATACGATAATTTAGAAGAAATCGGCCCCTGGTCCACTTCCCGGAAGAAAAATTATCCGAAATTTTATTCTATATATAACGCTACCCACATACCAAATTTCAGGCAAATCGAGCCATATATACGATAGTTTAGAATAAATCGGTCCCTGGTCCACTTCCCGGAAGAAAAATTATCCAACATTTTATTCTAGATATAACGCTACCTACATACGAAATTTCAGGCAAATCGAGCCATATATACGATAGTTTGGAATAAATCGGTCCCTGGTCCACTTCCCGGAAAAAAAACTTCACAAACACTCTCCGGGTTCCTACTAAGTTATCCTAAAAACTTCATGGCAATCTTTCTATCCGTTCTCGAGTTATGGAGTGACAATCAAAATGTACACTTCTTTTTATATATATAGATATAATTCATTATTCAGTCAACAAATATATTCATAAAAGTTTCAGAAAGCTGAATTAAAAATGATTCTAAAAATTTGATCATCTAAAGTAAACACATTTGACTCAAATATAATTCCAAAATGTGATTGAAAAACCATATTCCGTTTTTGATCATCAAAGGTAAGCATATTTGATTATTCATTTTGTTGTTTTTTAAGAAATATAAACATTTAATCATCAAAGGACTTCAAAAATTATTCCAAAAAGTGATCAAAAAATGATTTTCAGTTTTTGATCATCAAAAGTATTCATATTTGATTATCTCTTTTGTTCAATTGTATGACAACTCATTATTTAGTCAGAAAGAGTAATCAAATTGTATGATATGTAAATTCAAAATTAAAACATCTAAATGCTGAGTGGGTAGTTTTCTCCCACAGTATATGAACATAGGTAATTGGGAAATCGTGCAAAGTAAAGGTGGCTAAGCTAAAGGGAGATAATGAAAATATTCCGGTTTACTCATCAAGAAGATGAACGAAGTGACGAAGCAGTTTCTTAGTTCCTGACTGTGGCACTAATAAGTTGCAGGTATTGCTAAGGGCAGATTTCTATCAAAACTTGGAGATCTGCAGAAAAGAAGCTGCTTTACGCCATACTCGAATGCTGTGAGACGAACCATATAACCGCTGCCACTCGTCGATTTCTTTCAGGTACTGGTTTCATCTATCACGATTCAGAGCAGCTCACGTGCGATGGGCAAGAGTGTAATAACCAGGTACACTCATCGTTTATATAGCACCCAACGCAAAAAATTGCCAGCGAGGAGACAAGGCAACCCCGAGCTTATTACTCACAACACCGTGCAATATAGTTTGAACACCAACGCCGTCAAGCAATAGAACTGCACCTTAGAATGCAAGATTCTACGCAAGAACTAACACTGCAAAAACCCACACTACTTCGAAGCTATCACATTAAGAGGTGACACTAGTTGCCAATATGTTCTCACACAGTGCATCAACTTACACTTTTGACATTCTGATGACCTACTAATATGAAATAGAACTTTAGAATGCATTCTTAGCCGTCCCAGTATCGTTGTTCATCTGCTAAACACCAGCTTGGAGATAGTCATAAAGCCTGATAAGTTAGACTGTCGGCTTGCATAACTGGCTCTATTTTTAATCTCAAGACTATCTTCAGTTGAAAATTATGAATGTATACATACCCTGCATCATTTATTTCACTAGGGGACTGCAAATTTCATCAAGATATTAGTTTGGAACGACTCTAGGTAAAACATAGGAGAATCTCTTTAAAAACTTTTCTCCCTAGAGTGCATTCGCACCCGAACTTCTGTGATGATCAATCTGTTAATAAGCAGACACGACACCACCATCCTACCCCAGCGGGTTAGGGGGTTAGAATAAACCCGCGGTAGGTATGCCAGTCGTAAGAGGCGACTAAAATACCAGATTCAAGGGGTTGTGTAGCGCAACCTTTTCAGGTTGCCAGCGCTATATATAGTTTCTCCAAACCCAATAGCCAACCTTACCTTCGAGCGACGAATCCCGTTTCACTAACAGACGAGGCTCTGGCGACCCCAAGTTTCTCATGGAACTTAAGGGCGGGGAGGGAGGGATGGCCTGAAGGTTTGGCCATATAAATCGTTCCCGAGATGGTCGGGCTAGCACCTTAATGGAGCTGTGTTACCGGATCTGTATCCGGAAAAGGACCATCACATCGATAACACTCCCCAAAGCCTTCTGGGAGTTAGCTTATCGCTACAACAACAACAACAACACCACCATCCTTTCAATTATAATGTGAAACCAACTTCTCAAAAAACCATGTCTCTTTGAGAGGATGTTGTAAGAGGGTGGCGATGACAATTTGTGAGTGATCGCACCTATTGCATGGTGTGAAGCACTGCTACAAGAAGAAGGAGATTATCTTATGCCGACGACTCCACAACAGTGTTGCCAGGTTAGCCTTTTCGAGACTAGATTTAGCCTTTTTTTTTGCCTTTAGCTTCGAAATTTTGGGTTTAGCTTCGTGACTTTTTTCTAGCCTTTTTTACTCCGAATGTGTTTTTAATAATTTCTAAAATAAAGTAATTTCAATAGTTCCTGTGAACACCTAATACCTAATAATATGAGTTCCCTACAAGGGTTTAATTCTTTTTCTGCTGAAAATTCGTTGAAAATTTCAAAGCCTGATGTATTTTTCTTACTTTGAAAAAGAGAAGTATAGTTATTCTTCAAGTCATTAATAGAGCTGCAGTGGCGAAAACTTATAACTATACAATGGAAAAATGTACACTCCACCATGAAATTTTGGTCGGAAGTCCGGGAACATAAAAATGCATTAAACGAACCTCCTTTTTTAGAACTTGCCGGATTCATATTTAGTTTTTTAGTATTACCACTCAGTAACGCGGAGGTTGAAAGCATTTTTAGTGGCATGAAAATTCTGGAAACTAAATTAAGGAACAAACTAAAAATTAAAATGCTTAATCCGCTGCTTAATATTAGATGCTCGTTAAAACGCTTATCTAAATGTTGTAATGATTTTGAAATTACCGATGATCTCATATCTATGGTAAATAGCCAAACTTTATACCCAGACTTAAGCTCTTCTGATTCTTCAGACGGGGAATATTTTATATAAATAATTAGTTTGTAATATTTTTTTTTATGTATATACACACATGCAATCATTTAAAGTAATTCCATGTGCTAGTCAAGGAAAATGTGCCTGATATGTTTTGAAACAAGAAGTTATGTTTATAAGTTTTTATTTACAAATGTGTAAACTAAAATATAAAAAAAAATTTAATGAATTAACCAAAAAAATTTCTGGCCTTTTTTTAGCTTCTCTTTTTCTAAATTTAGCCTTTTCTAACCTTTTTTTTTGCCAATCTAGCTTCTTTTTTTCATCACCTGGCAACACTGCTCCACAATAACGGTAACAGTAGTGGCCCCTCAATACACGAACTTGAACTCAAAATAAATATTTATCTCAGCAGTCATTCTGTTTTTTTCACATCGCGTAATCTGACATTGTCACCAACCAAGTGCACGCATATCAAGTGCTACGCGTCGTCAGTTGAGTCGTGTTACTTACAAAGCACACATAAAAGACTGCATGCCTGCCAGAACATTGGATTCAGAACTGTCACATAATGTCTCGTGTGATTTGTGACATCTCAGCAAACAACCGGTTGATTTAGCCCCGCCTCCCAGGGGAAGAAGACATCTAAACAAGCACTAGCATGAGATCCGTCACTTAAAAACTCAGCTGTGTTATCTAGAAAATCAACACCTATTCGGTCGAGGATATTGATCGCATCAACATCCTCCAACGGGAGTCCGAGGAAACTTGCAGTTTCAACAGTGGTACATACATTAGGTATTTCAGAGATGATTCTGGGCTAGTAAGAGTTTTACCTATTACAGTGTCCAGAACGAAGTTGAGATAAAGTGACACGTCTCTGGGGAGGTTGCTTTCCTCAACTGCGAGTTTAGGGCGTTTGTCTTTAATACGTCTGAATTCTTAAGTGCCGGATTTCTTCACAATGCTTACGAAGATTACTTCCTGAGTTCCCGGGAGGCAGGGCCTCTTCAATCTGATGTCGGTTGGGATGCCCATTTAATTGATGTATTAGCAGTCGAGCCCTATTTTAAATTATTACTTTCTACTATTGTTAATTGTTATTTTCTTTTCAATTGCTACGTTGAACTAACGCTTCTAATAACAACATTCCTATTATTCAGCGCTGTTGAAACTGGAAGTTTCCTTGGATTCTCGCTAGAGGACTTTCCTAACAATTTGTGAGTGATCGTGCCTATTGAAGCACTGTTACTACGATACGGATCGTGTAGCCGGAGTTGAATCGACCGAGAATTGTTTTTGTAGGTAGAATACTGCTAAAGGGCATTAACTTGATGAAGTGCTATTTCTTTGCTTATTAAGTTTAAAAGAAAACATTAATCTTTCGCTACCGGGCTATTGATACAGGTTAGCGCCTTTGCACACATCTCTCAACATTTTTGAATATGTTTTCGCAGTCAAGTGCCAAATATTTTTTTTATATCCAGCGAGTTCTTATACACAAGGGTACTATAACTTTAGACAGATATATCGAAATTATCAGAATTGAAAAAGATTTTGATTAAGCCATACACGCCCGTACGTCCGTTAACTCGATACCTTGCGAAAAAAATTGGTATACTGGCTTATCTGGACCAAGAATAGATTGGTATTGAAAATCGGCGAAATCAAACGACAACTATGCCCACATTTTCGACACCCGAAATTGTGACAATTCATTACCAAAAACCAATAAATTGATGAAACTTTATGACTATAAAGAAGAAGTTAGAAGTCTTAAAGCCGCAAATTAAAAGTGGACCAAACCCACTTTTTTGTAAAGATTGAGGCTTATGTAGACAAAGTACTATCTCCGTTTTTCGAAGCTAGCCTCCAAAAAATAGATATCGGCTTTCGAAGTTCGAAATTCTACATTTTGAAATTTTATTTTTTTTTACCGCGTTCAGCAAATTAAAAAAGTAAAAATGTGGTCGTGGTCCGTCTTTTTCTTTTATTTGAATGGCTGAATTCTTTTTTTGAAAAATTACACTACGAGCAATTCCAATGCAGACATGAAAGTAGTAGCTACTATCATGGGACTATCTGACTTTTCACTTCGTATAACAGCTGTTATACTAAATTTCTCAAAAAAAGACTTCAACCCTTCAAATAAGGGAAAAGAGCGGATCACGACCACATTTTTACTTTTTTGATTTGCTGAACACGTTAACAAAAAAAAATAAAATTTCGAAATGTAGAATTTGGAACTTCGAAAGCCGATATCTATTTTTTGGAGGCTAACTTCGAAAAACGGAGATAGTACTTTTTATGCTTAAGCCTCAATCTCCTCAAAACAGTTGGTTTAGTCCAATACCCAGAAAAAATTGATTTTGTCGCATAGTGTTATTAAGCAAGTCACCAGCTTCACTGGCCTAGGCGTTACGATGGTCTAAGCTTAGACAGGAATTCCTCGACGCTCAAGGTCATTATCCATGGGTACCCACGGTTTCTTCGAAGCTGTCACTGCACTCAATTGTGAATTTTTAGTCGCTGTGCTAAAATAACAGGCACCCTAATACATATACATGTACCAAGTCCAGAGACAATTTCTTTTGCTAAGTCCACTTTGAACACCGCTGAATCACAAATCACACATCCAAGATTGCGCATTGCGCATGGAAACAAAAGATCAGCTGTTTTTTATGGGCAATTTTTACGCCATTTTCCTTTAGCTGTTGTTTTTTCTCTCTTTCTTTCATTCGCTCAAGCAGTCAAGTGTGACGTAGATGCGCAGAACGAAGCAATTTTGAACTCGCGCATGCGCAATCTTCTGTGTGTCGTTTTTTTTGTTGTAGCGATAAGGTTGCTCTCCGAAGGCTTTGGGGAGTGTGATCGATGTGATGGTCCTTCGCTGAAAACAGATCTGGTACGCTCCGATACCGCGGGTATATTCTGACCCCCTAACCCGTTGGGGGAATCTTCTGTGTGTGATTTGTGCCGCTGAATATATTTTCACAGCACTGCCGCCCAAATTGTGAACAAAATGTGAACTTCTAATGCTGTTAAAAATGTTAATATACATAAATTTAAAATACATTTACAAACTGCTTAGTAAAAATAAAAACTTATTTATATTGAATATTTACGTTTCCCTTTAATATTATTCGATGTTACTTAATTTCTACGTACAAATATACTAATTGGGTTTTGACACACGACACAAGAAATCGTTGGATCATGTGGTCAACTGGAGTACTTACCATTATACTCCACTGTAATGCAGCAATGGACCAACTCATTGCAGTCTTTCAGTGAGTTTTACAGCTCCGGCTCACGCTCAATTCTCACGGGAATGCTCTGGATCATTGAGAGACTTGAGAAGCAGATGTCGTTGGTTCAATTTGTGAGCCAGAAAATTTGTTAATTACTTCTTTTTAGGTTGGCAACGCGGCCTTTAATAAACTTACTTTTCAAAAATAGATGTCGCTGCTTAGCCTTTCGCCGTATGAGTTAAGTGAAAAACAGCGGCAACATCTGCCTATCGCATTTCACGTGTGGAAAATTTCACGACATCTGCTTTTCAAGTCTCTCAATGATACAGAGCATTCCCGTGAGAAGTGAGCGTGAGCCGGAGCAGTAAAACTCACTGAAAGACGACAATTGTAAGCCGATCATTGCTCGTTTTTAACGATTGTAATCACTACACGATGTTTATTGGACTGTGGGTACTCCATGGATTACTCTGATGTAATGCGGAGCTGGAGTATATGGTCCAGTCCTAGGACATCGCAATTTTAATTGGACCATATTTTTCGTATGAATTGTGGTTAATTTTGGAGCACTCGGATGGCCGATTTTTGCCGGGTAAGCCATCATCCATTGCATTTACTAGCTCCGTGTAACGCTCAATTCTCACGGAAACGCTCTGGATAATTAAGAGACTTGAGAAGCAGAGGTCGTGAGGTTTTTGTATTTATGAGTTGTGATGGCCAGATGTCGCTTTGTGTTTCATTTAAAGGCCAATCAGCGACATCTATGTTTGAAAAAGGTAGGTTTATTAGAGGCAGCGTTGCCAAGCTAAAGACAAGAAATTAACAAATTTTCTGGCTCACAAATTGAACACGCAATATTATTTATCTGTCTCAGGATCTTTTACCATAATCTTTGCGATGGTATGATGGCTGTTGCCAATAATGCGCCAATTAATGGTGACTTATAACCATAAAACCATAACCAGATGAAACAGCTGATCAAACCTACCTTATGGAAATCAATGTAATCGATTAATGGTGCCATACCATAACGCTAACGCCAAAACCATACCATAGCCAACCAATTGGTTTTTGGTTTCTCGCCATATCCATAACCTAAAAATATTTGAGTTGGTGAATGTAACATCTTTTTGTAGATTTTATTCATTGGTTTGGATACATTATGACTAAGAGACTTATTGTTTGTGGAATATTTTTGTAATTTTTTGCGTTTTCTCCATTTTTATGAAATTTTCACGATTTTTAGGTTAAGGCACCATTAATCGATCAAATTGGAGATGGTTATGGATATGTGTATGGTTACGACTATGGCGTTAGGGTTAAGTAAGTTTAATTAGCCCTTAATCCCAGAAACCATGATAAAAACACCTACAAGGTATAACCGCATCTGGCATTACTGGTGTTTGCCTCCTTTTGACAATAGATAGTCCAGTGATCAGCTGATGAGATGAGCCAACCATATACATAGTTGAGCCCCATTGACTAGATTCAGTAAATATGAATTTTGAAATTTACATTTTTCTTTCTATAAATTATACGAAGAAAAAGTGTATATCTTAAAACTCTGTTATTGAATCTACTCCCAGAAAAGAGATGGTTATACCTCGTAAGTGTTTTTATCATTCCAGCGCCATGCAACCCTGTGTGTGTGAAAATCAAATCGATTTTTTGGTTAATTTTTTCAACTTGTATTTACTACATTTTGCAGAAATTAATATACGCGTTCTTTAATATTTTTTTGGTCTATTAAAGTGTGGTTTAGCAAAAAAACTCAAATCAAAGTGTGCAAGTTTATAAAGAAAGTGAAATATGTAATTGCATAGTATAAATAATTGTGAGCAATTCTAATGCAGAATAGTAAATTTTGTTTTCCACATACATACAGGAAAAAAATTCTTGTTGCAGTGCTTATATGTACATATATACTTACAAAATACATACCATTAAGATTTATTATCTAAAATTGAAAAAATAATAGAAAATTCGGTATAAAAAAACGCCTATGTGTGCAATAAAATAGCTCCTCTTGTTTGAGATACCCATCCATGGTCTCCATTAATTATTGTGACGGAGGTGTGTTTGCAGCAGCAAAGTGAACCCAAACAGTGTAGGTCGTGGAGGTTGACATTAGCGCTATACGATTAGAACGGCGAAATGTTCTCATCGCAGCATCATACCTCCTGTATAAGCAGCTGCGATGATGATGGCTATGATTTTACAAAAAGCAATAACGCAGGGCGCTGGAAAGGATTATTTATACCGTCCTTGAAAAAGGTATTTCTATTTATACTTATTTAATGCAAAAACATATATATGTATATTAGAAATAATACAATTAAATTATTTTTGTTTAATGTTGCAAAGGTGCTGGAGCAAGTACACCCACGTTTATCGGCCAAAGAAGATGCGCTTTTGTTTGTGGAAACACTTTGCTTACGCATTTTAGCGATGCTTTGCGCTAAACCCCTACCGCACACTGTCCAGGTAATATTAGTAAAAAAGAAACAAATTGGCAAGTTTTCTATTTTTTACATTGCGTTATTGCTTATGTTATTGGGATACGGGGCAGTACTGAACGAGATAACTGATCATGCTGTGAATACCCGCAACGCCTAGATCATATAGAAGGCTTTTGGAGTTGCTGTGATAAGAGATGAGAAAATGAGCTCTTTGTAACATATTCATATTAAATCGAGTAGGTTTAAGTGTTGTTATAAAGAACAATAATAGCAGGACAAAAAAACGTAAGAAAGGGGGACTTTCGACATACTCATATCGCGATTTGCCCCTATTAACATTAAACAGCTATATATACAGATAACACTCAAACTAACCTAAAATGCCTTAACTGAGGATGCCAGTACCTGAACATTATTGGTTTATACAGCAAAGGGCAGAACGCCCATATTCAAGGGGTTTATAATCCCAATACAAAGCTTTATAGCTTCACAATTCCCGTAACCCAATTGACTACCGCGCCCACAACCTTTGGAGAATGTCTTTATACCTACAAGAAGAAGTAGGCTGTCAACGCTCCCAACAATTTTATTTGTTGTTCTTACTGTAGTACTTCAAGTTGCTTAAACCCTCATTTGTCCTGGAGATGTGAAAAAAGTTGAATATAAATGATAATGTGTAAGCGGATAGTCAAGCAAGCAAATCAGAAAGATACAGTTCGAAGTTCTGCTACAGTTGTTCGGATTTCTATAAGCAGGATCCGTACCTTCTTTGCGCTAGGTTGAGAGTCAAACGCGGCATTCAGCGCAAGGTGGAAAGTAATTTAGACGCTAACTGTGAAATGCGGCAGGTATCTGTAACACCTTCAAAACGGTCATCGTACTGATCTAGCAAATTAACAAGTCGCATCAGTTATAAATGCTTCACAAATTCTTCTTTCATGCTTATTGTACTTCTGATAGCTTTAAAGACACTCCCCGAAGGTTTTTGGGAGAATTATAAATGATAATGGCAGGCACCTTGTTGTTGGTGTTAGAGCTCAGCCGAACTCCATAGCGCTCAACTATGGCGTCGAGCTTTAGGCCAGGCGGCGTGATTTCGGTGACCCAGAACTACCAGGCTGCTATGCGAACCGTGCCTTTTGAATGATTTGCAGCTAGAGGCTATTTTCGGATGACGGTGGCGGAGCGGTCTACTAGCCCGGACAAAGAACTATCGTGAGAATGGGAACAACTAGACAGGGAGCTTTAGATATCTAGCAGCGCTTGGTCCAGTGACTGACCAACCAACGATGAGAGAGATCGCTTGGCATGGGCCCGTGAGTCGATGGAAGAATGTCGAAGACAATTTACTGACGGAATCTTTGCTGCGAGCAATGCTCAACTTTGCAACCGCATCGAAAGGGAAGAAGCCCCGAGAGCCAAGAGGCAGCGATCGGCTGAACCTGACAAGCCTGCTTTTAAGAGGTAGGAGGAGGAAGGCAAACACCCTAGTCCCAGAACCAGGAGACAAACCAGCCGGAATGACGGCCCAAACCTCAAGATCTGTAATTCGGATCGAAAGGGGAAATATAAGTACTGAAAAGCCATGTACCTCAAAAGCTGTAATACAGGAAGAGGAAAGAAGCTAACGCTGAGACTCCGGTTTTCACCGAAAAAAGTATGAATGGAGTTTCGAAGCAGTCCCGAATGTGGTACTACTAGACTGCAGCTTCCCAATGCAGATGTCAACTGAAAGGTAGATATGCGTAGAGTGGGAGCTGATTAGTACCGTGATCAAAATGGCATATGCCTACCAACTCTCAGCTCTCTGGTGGATGAGGCACTTCGAAATGTACATGCCTGGGCATCTGGAGTCGGGTTAACCACCAACGCGGAGAAAACCGAACCAATACTATTAACAAGAAAATATAAGGTCCCTAATTGAACAAAGCCCAAGCTTGGAAGGGTAACCCTACAAGAAAAAAAATAGCATAATAAAAGTATCTAGGAGTTATACTAGATAGTGTTGTCTTGAAAACTCCGTAGGGAAGAGAGAGCGAAGAAAGCCTTCGCGGCACTGTGTGCATGCAAGCGGATGTCAGGATGCACGTGGTGCCTATCACCCAAACTCTCTCATTGGGTATTTAATGCAATTGTGAAACCCATACTTTACTATGGGGTCCTTGTTTGGTGCACAGTCACACAACAAAGTACGTATACCAAAAACCTTGAGGGCATATGCAGAGTATCAATGACTAACATATTTACTTACTTAATTGGTGCTTAACCGTTTAATCGGTTATGGCCGTCCAACAAGGCGCTCCAATCGCTTCTTCGCTCTGCCAACTGGCGCAAATTGGACACACCACGGGAGTTTAAATCGTTTTCCACCTGGTCCTTCAAGCGGAGTGGGGACCGTCTTCCTCTGCTTCCATAGTCGGGTTCCGATAAAACAACTTAGTCGGAGCGTTATCTTTTAATCGCAGCCAGCGTAGCCGCTGCGCATGAATTCGCTGGACTATGTTGATGTCTGCGTACAGCTCTTACAGCTAATATTTAAATCTTCTTCGGTACTCGCCATCGCCAACGCTTAGAGGTCCATAAATCATTCGAAGAACTTCTCTCTCGAACACTCCCAGAGCAGGGATGATAAATGGATTTTTTTCATTTTGTACCAAACGAGGGAAAAAAATGTACCAAATCATCCAAAAATGTACCAAAATTCTTCGGATGTGAATTTGAACCATACTAGAGCGATATTCTCCTTCTTTATCCAAAAAATGTTTTTAGTCAGGAAACTTTCTAACACAAATTAAAGGTAGTATAACAGGGAAATATGATTTATAAAGAAATACCTTTCCAGCAGAAATAATAAAAGAAATTTATCGATTGAAGCGTACAATTATGTACATATTTAATTTCTTGTATTCCGGCCTTTTAGTTAATATATTCAAAGTATGTTTGAGGTCTAGGCCAATATATACATATGTTTATTAAAATACAGCAAATGTGTTTAAACAATGTATATTTATTTGTCGAATGGTTTGGCTTTGCCAATATTTCGACTTCAATCTGAAGTCATCTTCAGGTCTGAAAAAACGAAAAACATTTATAGAGACATTGGTACATACATACATAATTATACAATTGTCGCAAGTGCCAACTTACACTTATGACTGCACCTGGTCGACTAACTTTATATTTTATATTTTAACAAACAAGGATAAAAGAAGACATTAAAAAATATAAACAATAAAATACAGTAATCGTAAACAAATTTTTATACAAACAACAATACATTAATTCTCCAACCGTAAGCGGCGCTCACATCAGCAGCAGGTGAACAATTGTGCAAACGAAGTCACACTCTTATTATAAGCCTTTTTTGTTGTTGTTGATAAGTTCTCTATAGGCGTAGGCGCAATGGTCTGTGTCTGATTTGAAATTTATGCGTTTGTCACTTGGTGTATTTATTATGTGTAACATTTCAAGTATATAGCGTTTATTGCTGTTTCTCTCATGCTGCATTATTGTTACATTTTCCAAGTCGGGAGAGTGTCCAGTGGTTCTGAAGTGCTGAGTTAAAGCTGTTGTTGTTGTTGTAGTTGTAGCGATAAGGTTGCTCCCCGAGGCTTTGGGGAGTGATCGATGTGATGGTCCTTTGCCGGATAAAGATCCGGTACGCTCGGTACCACAGCACCATAAAGGTGCTAGCCCGACCATCTCGGGAACGAATTATGTGGCCACATTAAACCTTCAGGCCATTTCCCCCTCCCCACCTCCAAGTTCCATGAGGAGCTTGTAGTCGCCAGAGCCTCGTCTGTTAGTGAAACAGGATTCGCCGCGGATAGGTGAGGTTGACAACTGGGTTCGGAGAAGCTATATATTGCGCTAGCAACCTGAAGGGTTGCACTACACAGCCCCTTGAATCTGGTATTTTAGTCGACTCTTACGACAGGCATACCTACCGCGGGTATATTCTGATCCCCTAACCCGCTGGGGCAGAAAGTTAAAGCTGTCTTATTGTCATTATGGTTGTCACGATTTTTGATATTTGATTTATGTCCGGAATATATTATGTACATATATAAAAACATTTCTTTATTGAGTACCAGTAAGGAACATAAAATTAATATCGAAAAAAATAACAGCTGCATTCAATACAAGAACTTTTCATAAAAACATTTTAGGTACAAAAGATTTAGATTCAGGTATAAAAGTTGACAAATTGTCGCCCATATATATACTAATAACTCATGTTTCAATCACTACATTTACAGTTCTTCTTCTTTGAGTTCTTTAAATACCTCAGTTGACAAAAAGCTTTTTTTCGTATCTGTATTATGACAACAACTGTTAGCTGATTTCATCAAGTCTTTAGTTTTTATTAAGTTCGAAACTGTGTTTATTTGAAGTATATTTCTACACTTAGTTTTAATTAAATTTTGTATAGAAAATATCCTTTCTTTTAAGGCTCTCATGCTCTGCTAAAGCTCTAAATTCAGAATTAATTTTCTCTATTTTATCAAATGCAGATTTCGGAAACAAGTCCATAACTAAAGGCTCAATACAATTGTTTCACCGCTTAAAATACTTTGTGGTGGAAGCTTTGCAGCCCACAACAAAGTTTTATCATTCAAATTTATTTTCTTTAATAAAGTACTTCAAAATTGTATATAAAATTGTTTAGCACAGCTCTTAAATACTTAAGTGTACGTCATCTTTTTCGAAAAGGTTGTTTGATAGAATAATATCCACATTAATACCACAGTAAAACTTCATCTGGGGTTAAGTGATTTTCGTCTGAATCAATATTTAATATAGAAATAGAACTGGAGTCTAAATAAGATTTTTTTATAAAATTTTTAATTTGGTAATAAGTAATGTATGCGAATATCTTCAGACTGCATGTCTATTATATTCACATTATTTATTTCATTTAAAATATAAGAAAGAAATGTAAAATATACTTTATAAATAGGACTTTGAAAATTTTCAGATATAAGATTAACATTGTGTCGCATATGAGTGACACTAAGTGATACTCACATCCCTAGCCTGATGCTAAGTAAATAAAGTCACAACAACAATAAGGCAGACAGTCACTTGTATCTACATAAACGAATCAATTTTATGTCTACACATATGTACGTATACGCAGCTGAGAAGCTACGCACAAACACATGCAGATATCTTATCTGAGATATGCAATATAATTGTGGAAGTGTCGCTCACAAACACACGCGCATATGATAGCTATACACGTATATCTGTAGTTATAATTATAACAGATAACCAACTAGTAAATTCTAGAAATGGAAGCGCCTAGAAGATGCAAGGAGGAAATCAAAGAGTATAAAAGGCAACCACGGTAGAGGCGCTGCAATCAGTTTTGATTAAGCACGCAATCTGTCGGGCAATAGTAGAGTTAGTTTGAGTAAAGCAAGTTATCAGTAAGCGTTTGCAAATAGGATTTGCAAGTAAATTCGTTACAATATTTTGATTACTGATTTTATTTCCAAATACGTCAAGATTAAAATAATACTTGAAGGCATCCCATTCCTCAAGAATTCTATCTATGACTGCTTGTCTAGAAAGCCACCTTGTATCGAAATGTTCTTGAAAACTTTGAAAGTCTGCCCACCTAAGGGGGCTGTTACAAATATGATAGTTTACGTCTTTTACAAATTTATCAATTTTGTTGGGAAATACATCACAAGCGGCCATTGAAGCTAATTTAAAATGTGACAAATACATCCAGTAACATGCAGATTTGGAACAACTTGCTTCAGCCTTGCTTGCACTCCGCTTTTTGCTCCCATCATAACCGAGCAATTGTCGGCAGTGAAACCAATCATTTTTCAAGTGGTATTGAATGGTCTTTCAAAGATTTAATAATGCCATTAAAAATACCCTACGTGCTACTATCGGTCAAAGGTATCAAATCTAAAAGTCGATCAATGCACTTTTTATCAAAAATTCGAATCGAAACTGCCAAATTTTTTGATATACATATATCAGTCGTTTCAACTATTATTAGAGAGTAATAATTCTTCTGACAAAATGCTATTATGGATTTATAATTTTCTGGCCCTGTGTTTTGAGTTATTATTTTCTGTGCTTTAGTTCCATTGATGCAAAATTTGTTCACAATTTTAGAATCAGTTATGCTATTTTTCATTAGCATATTTAAATGATCCATAATTGCAAATGGTAAATTGTGTTCGGCTACAAAACAACTTAATTATATATTTTCTACGAAAAATTTAAAACGGTTTTGTACATTCAGAGCTGCTTTGCAAATGACAAAAATGTATCAAAATGTTGTCAACCTCGCCTATCCGTGGCGAATCCTGTTTCACTAACAGCTGAGTCTCTGGCGACCCCAAGCTCCTCATGTTGTTGTTGTAGCAATGCTTCGCCCCACCTAACAGCCGCGACCGATCACACATTGTCATCAATATCCTCTAACGGGAGTCCAAGGAAACTTGCCGTTTCAACAGGGGTGGACCATAAGGAAAGGGGTGTTAGAGGCGTTGGTTCCACATTACAATTAAAGAGATGGTTCGTGTCATGTGGGGACACATTGCAAGCGGGGCATACATTTTGTATGTCGGGGTTGATTTTGGATAGGTAAGAGTTTAACCTGTTACAGTATCCAGAACGAAGTTGAGCAAGAGTGACACGCGTTTCCCTGGGGAGTATGCGTTCCTCTTTCGCGAGTTTTGGATACTTTTCTTTAAGTACTGGATTCACCGGGCAATTCCCGGCATAAAGGTCCGACGCCTGTTTGTGGAGCTCACCAAGGACCTGCTTGTGTTTTTTTCGCTTCATACGTCTGGGTTCTCAGGTGCCGTATTTCCTCAAAATGCTTACGGAGATGACTCCTTAAGCCCCTAGGCGGTGCTGGTTCATCAATCAGATGTCTGTTGGGATGCTCAGGTTTCTGGGTATTCAACAGGAACTGTTTGGTCAGCATCTCATTTCTCTCGCTGATGGGGAGTATTCTCGCCTCATTATGCAGATGGTGTTCTGGGGACATAAGAAGACAGCCCGTGGCAATTCTGAGAGCAGTATTTTGGCAGGCCTGTAGCTTCTTCCAGTGGGTAGTTTTTAGGCTTGGCGACCATGTGGGTGACGCGTAGCACGTAATCGGCTGGCTAATTGCTTTGTATGTAGTCATGAGCGTTTCTTTATCTTTTCCCCAGGTACTGCCAGCGAGGGATTTGAGGATTTTGTTACGGCTCTGAATTCTCGGAACAATTTCGGCTGCGTGCTCACCAAAATGTAGATCCGGATCAAACGTCACACCCAAGATTTTGGGGTGTATGACAGTCGGTAGCGTAGTGCCATCGACGTGGATGTTCAAAATGGTCGACATTTGGGACGTCCATGTTGTAAATAAGGTCGCGGAAGATTTAGTCGGTGATAAAGCCAGGTTTCGCGAGGCGAAAAACTGGAGAGATCAGGGAGGTACCCGTTTATTTTATTGCATAGCTCATCGATCTTTGAGCCTGGGCCTGTGGCCATTATTGTGCAGTCATCGGCGTAGGAAACGATTGTGACTCCTTCCGGTGGTGAAGGTAGCTTAGATATGTAGAAATTAAACAAAAGTGGGGATAGGACACCACCCTGTGGCACCCCTTGTTTAATTCTAGTTGGTTTTGATATTTCGTTTCTAAATTGCACCGATGCCTGCCGACCACCCAGATAATTTGCGGTCCACCTTTTAAGACATGTGGGAAGGGTAGACCCTTCCAGGTCTTGCAGTAACGAGCCATGGTTGACCGTATCAAAAGCTTTTAATAGGTCTAGCGCTACGAGTACTGTTCTATGGTGGGGGTATTGATTTAAACCGCAATTTATCTGGGTGCTAATGGCATTTAGCGCGGTGGTAGTGCTATGGAGTTTCTGAAGCCATGCTGATGAGAGGCTAGCTGCAAATTTGCTTGGAAATATGGGAGCAAAATGGCTTCAAGCGTCTTTGCTACTGGCGATAGGAGAGATATCGGACGATACGACTCTCCTATGTTAGCTGGTGTCCCAGGGGTACCCGGATGATTTGGGTTTGCGACCTGGCAACATGGCGCGATGAAACCCGTCGGGGGGTTGCCGTCGCGGAGACCAGAACATCTAGGAAAGTGGCACCACCCAAGGCAGGAGCTGCATTGGGCGGATGTCGCAAACATATATATTCTGTTCTGGCAAACGGAGGTAGGGACTAAGAGTCTGTTTCCCTGACCTACACGATTGCTGTCGGAAAAGAGAAGACGGGGCATGGGCTGATGCTCAGCATTGCTACCGGCTCTACTACGAAGGTAGTAGTTATGAGTGGTAGCAGCTGTTTGAGTTGTTGGCGCCGTGGGGCGCGAGCAGCAGCGGGTACTTGTTGTGGCTTGCTGAGCAGTGGGGCTGCTGGAGGGTAGCAGGGGGCGCTTAGGCGTAGACTACGGGACGCCCTTGGGCGTGAACAGCAAGGAGCCACAAAAGATTTATGAAAGTTACGTGGACGTCGGGTTTTGGAATCAAGCCCAGAAACAACCTGTCCGATGCAACCATCCCCTACACGAGACACACTGAACAGAGTATGACAGCAAAACCATTTCTCAGGACCGGGGTCAGGAGACGGACCCGATTAGATTCGATGCCTTCCCGGAGTAAGAGAATATGGAGCAGTCCTGCTGCAAGGAGCTGCAGGATGACAATTTGTGGGAGGGACGCAACAAATTAAATGGGGTCACACTGAAATGACAGTCCTTGGTCGGGAAAAATCTCGAATCGCTCCGGTACATAGAACCGACTGCCTTGGGAAGCGCCAAGCTCCTCATGGAACTTGGGGGTGGGGAGGGAGGGAACTTTGTAAGTAGGAATTGACAACTAATGTAACCGCGTTTATTTATTTATTTAAGCCAATTAAAAAAGAATCTTATAGGCTAATTATAATATATTAATCAATAAGCAGCGATTTATAAGTCGGGATAGGATCCGAGAAGCGCAGACTGCGTAATGCAAAGTGTACGAATACTTTTTGGATTCGTTCAATTCTTGGAACATGGCAGGAATAATACGGAGACCAGATGAAACACGCGTACTCAATTTTGGATCGCACAAACGCGGAATATAAAAGCTTTAGCGTATACGGGTCACTGAAATCCAAGCTATGAGGCTATGACAAAAGCTAGCATGGCATACGACTTAGCAATGCAAACATTAATATGACTTGAAAGTCACCCCAGCGGGTTAGGGGATCAGAATATACCCGCGGTAGGTATGCCTGTCGTAAGAGGCGACTAAAATACCAGTTTGAAGGGGCTGTGTAGCGCAACCCTTCAGGTTGCCAGCGCAATATATAGCTTCTCCAAACCCAATTGTCAACCTCACCTATCCGCGGCGAATCCTGTTTCACTAACAGACGAGGCTCTGGCGACCCCAAGCTCCTCATGGAACTTGGGTGTTGGGAGGGAGGGAATGGCATGAAGGTTTAATGTGGCCACATAAATCGTTCCCGAGATGGTCGGGCTAGCACCTTAATGGTGCTATGGTACCGGAGCGTACCGTACCTGTATCCGGAAAAGGACCATCACATCGATAACACTCCCCAAAGCCTTCGGGGAGCAACCTTATCGCTACAACAACAACAACAACAACTTGAAAAAGAAAATTTACTCCCCAAATATTACTCCCAATTCCTTAATTTCACTAACCCGCAACAGGGGCGACTTTGATATTTGATACACGGTATCAATCAAGTTGGCACGCTTTGAAAAAGTTATCTGGAAGCACTTTTTTAGGTTAAGTGATAACCGATTATTATTACACCAGTTACTAAGTTTATCCAAAGCTTCTTGCAACAATACCGCATCATGAAGGCTATGAATAGGGAAGTACATCTTAAGGCCATCTGCATACAGCAAGAATTTTACTTTAGAGAAGCAAGAGCGAATATCATTAATAAACATGAGAAAAAACAGTGGACCCAGGATACTACCTTGTGGAACAGCGGAGGAAACACCGAATGGATGTGACCTAACACCATCAACTACAACCATGCAACGACGATTAAATAAGTAGGATTCAATCCAACTCAAAAATACTGAGTGAAAGCCCAAACAGGCTAACTGTTTTATCAAAATAACATGGGAGATCCGATCAAATGCCTTGGAAAAGTCAGTATACACAGCGTCAAACTGATATCCTGTCTGAAAAGCTGCGAAGCAGTCATCCGAGAAAATAGTCAAATTAGACACAGTTGAACGTCCTGGAAAAAATCCATGCTACTCTGAACACACAAGATTCTTAACACATAAACGTAATTTATCTAGGATGATACATTCAAAGAGCTTTGCAATGGTGGAAAACTTTGAAATAGGCTTATAATTAGTAATATCATTTTTATTGCCGCTCTTCAAAATAGGTGTAATGAACGCTAATTTCCACGCATCAATAAAAGTACCTGCAGATAACGAATTATTAAAAATTAACAACAGTGGATAGACTAGAGAATCACATTGTTTTAAACAAAATTGCAGACAAACCATCGATACCCTCGTCGACTTCTTAAGCCGAATAAGCCCATTAAGAACATCTTCCTTAGACAGTACTACATTATAGCGTGTTAAAGTCAAACTGATTCATTCTTCCTCAGCTTGTGCTGCTTTTATACTCTCTGTTACCCTCACTAGGGTAGGCACCTTGTCGTTGGTGTGAGGGCTTAGCCGCGGCGGGATGTCGGGGACCAAGAACTGCCAACCCCCTAATCCAGGGTGTTATGCGGACCGTGCCTATTGGACGATTTGCAGCCAGGGGATAAATTCGGCTGTATTAGAACGGAGTCTTCCCGATACCGGGCCACCTCGGGAAGTATTTATGGCCTCATCACAGTAAGCGGCGCTGCTGTGCCGGACGGTTCTTTCCCCGTATATAATACTGTACCGCTGAGTCCCACCTTGTCGGGCAGGTGGTCGTACGACCAAGATGAACGACTCATTACCTGATTGTAATAAGACGATGTATAGAGGAGGACTGAGTCGCAATCCAAGGACGACAAATACGAATTAAGCGATGCGTCGGACTCGGGGAGCGAGAGTAGTGCTGATTCAATGAACTCCGTGTTGGAGAAGCACACAAATGAAAACGGAGTAGAAGAGTGGAGAAGGGTAGGGGATTCAAGGGGTTGTGTAGCGCAATATATAGCTTCTCCAACCCAATTGTCAACCTACACCTTCGAGCGGCGAATCCCGTTTCACTAACAGACGAGGCTCTGGCGACCCCACGCTCCTCATGGAACTTGGGGGTGGGGAGGGAGGGATGGCCTGAAGGTTTAATGTGGCCATATAAATCGTTCCCGAGATGGTCGGGCCAGCACCCTTAATGGTGCTGTGTTACCGGAGCGTATCGGATCTGTATCCGACAAAGGACCATCACATCGATAACAATCCCACAAAGCCTTCGGGGAGTAACCTAATCGCTACAAACAACAACAACAGTGGAGAAGGGTACGGAGCAGAGGAAGTAAAAGAGCTCTCTCGCAGTACCGTGCAGCACTAAGAATTGTACAACGCTTGGGAGCAGTGGTCGACCCAACAGAAGTGGAGATCGAGCGCTTGGAATGGGCCAATGAAGCGGTAGAAGTAGGTCGAAGGCAGTTTCAAATGGTTTGCTGCGAGAAAACCCTCGGTTCTGCAACCGGTACGAGGAGGAAGCGTCGAATGGCAGAATGAAGAGGCAACGTTCGGCGGAAGGCGACAAGCCTGCTTTCAAGAGGCAGAAAGGACCCAGTCCTAGAGCCGCGAGGCAGAGAAGTCGCATAGACAAGACAAGTAGGCCCAAAGCTGTAAGACAGATGGGATCCAATAGCGAGGTAGCAACTACCTCGAAAGCTGCGAGTCAGAGGGAAGTTCCAACTACGGAAGATAAGCCAAAGGAGATAACGCTAAGACCCCGGTATAATGGTGTGAAGATGATAGCGTGCGACAACAGCGTGAGCTTGCGGTGGCTGGAGGAAGTGGTTCCAAACCTCTAAATGCAAGTCACGAACGCGCGGTTTGAGGTGGTGGATAAAGCGCAAAGCCCCACGGTACCAAAAGTTAAGGTATGAATACCATGCGTGATGAAGTCGGAGGATACACTGCGACTTCTGCAGAATCAGAATCGTAACATACCGACACAGGATTTGAAGGTACTTACTGTATCTCGGCCTACCGAGGATGGTCAGTTCTACATCTTCCAAATAAACAAGCAGGCGGAGGATATTTTGTACACGCAGCTGGCAAAATGTCCTTTGGCACTGTCAAAATTTACATGCGACTCAGGAAAAGAATTCCCGAGGATAAAAACCCTAACACGCTAGAGGTGGGCGAAGTAGAAAAGGACCTCAAAAGCCTAAGGGAAAAAGACAGGTGGAGGTCCCCGACGTCACCACGAAGGTGTTAGAAGAGGACCAACCGCCAAATGGTGCTGTGACTGGCACAGAGGAACACCCGGCACAACAGTCACGAGAGGCTGAAGGGGGCCTCGAATACCCTAAACCAAAAGGGCAAGGGGAGGAGCACGACGTCAAGACGAAGACAGCCCAATGGTGCTGCGAGTCCTACAGATAAACCTCCAACACAGTAAAGTGGCGTCGAGCTAACTCCTCCTAACCCTTGAGGAGGGTTCGTTTGACGTGGCGCTGATACAGGAGCCGTGGCTCTCATTGGGAGGAAGGTTTCTGGACTTAGCGTGCGCGTGTTTGGCGTTTACTACGCACAACCGAAGGACGGGTGCGAGCTGTAGTAATGGTAAGGAAACAGCTGCATTCATATATGCTGCCTAATTACACCACTGAGGACCTCGTAGCGGTGGCCGTTGAGCAAAAGAGTAAGCAGGCATTTATCCTGGCGTCCTGCTACATGGCCCATGTTGCGGAGGTTCCACCGATGGAGTGCAAAGGCTAGTACAGGAGGAAGGGCGCAGAGGGCGGTTGGTCATAGGCGCAGATGCAAATGCGCACCACAATGCGTGGGTGAGGAGCAGATACGAACGAGAGAGTCGAATCTCTATTTTGTTATTTGCAGATAGCCAACAGGGGAAGTGTCCCTACATACATTGGTCCACACATCCTGCAATGTTCTGAACATTACATTGAGCTCCGAGCGTGATATATCAAGGTATGATTGGATGGTTCTTGATAGACCATCCTTCTCCGACCATGCGTATATCAGCTTCAGCATCCCCCTAAAGAGGGTAGAGAATGGAGCAACCTTTAGAAACCCTAGGTCAACGACTGGACTAAATTCCAGAAGCATGTAGAAACAAAACTGGGACAACCCAAAGAGGTTGCCAATGTAGAGGATCTGGAGGAGTCGAATGAATTCCTAACAAGGACGCTTATGACTGCGTATAACAAAGCTTGCCCTCTAAGAAGATTCAGAGGAAAATCAAATGGTGGAGAAATGAGCTGAGTCTTCTAAGAAGACAGGTAAAAGAATGTTTAAGCTCGCAAAGACCGCGGAAAGCGAAGCGTGTCGGGACGAGTACAGGGATCTACTAAGGATCTACAGGCGTGAAATTACCAGGGCGAAGAGAAACTCATGGAAAAGCTTCTGTACGGACATAGAGAGCTCCAGCGAAACAGCCCGGTTGAAAAAAGTCCTAGCATAGGGAAACATAGTCCAGGGACTAATAAAGAAAGAGAACGGGGAATGGTCACGTAATAGTGAGGAATCCCTTGAGGTGCTTCTCGACACACATTTCCCCATCGGGAGACGGTTTAGACAGAACCTGTAACCTCATCGTTCCACGCCATAAATATCTCTCATCATCAGGGCGTTCTTTGTCAGTACTATCAAAGTATGGAACTCTTTACCTAATTTTATTAAAAATGAGCCCAATGCATCGCGCTTTAATTGGCTTTGTCTGAATTTTTTGATATACGAAAAACACTATTGTAGCTATTTTCTCGAATCTACATTGTCTATTTCTGTTATTTTCTTTTATATTAATATAAATATTGTTATACTCACATTATTATATTGTACACATATCCAAATATCGATGTACTTTAAGAGACAATAGTCTCACTTGTACAAATGTGTTAAATAAATTGAATTGAATTGAGTTGAAGAGCCAGCAGACATCACTAACACTTCGATCACGGAGCTAGTAGTGCCGGGCTTGGTGACCGATACCAAGATAGAATGGGCAGTGAAAACGTTTTCTAAGTTTAAATCGCCGGGCCCAGACGGTATATTCCCGGCCATGCTACAAGTTTCAAGTATGGCGGTCGTGGAATGACTTAAATAATATTCGATGAATGCATACGGCTGAATCATGTACTGCACTCTTGGAGAACTGCTCGTGTAGCTTTCCTACCAAAGGCGGGGAAGATCGGTCACGTGTATCCCAAAGACTATAGACCCATTAGCTTAACATCATTCCTGCTCAAAACATTTGAGAGGCTGATAGATGTGTACATAAAGTCCAACGTGGATGAAAAGCTGCTCTCCACAACACAGCATGCGTACACCAAAGGCACGTCGGTAGACTCCGCATTGCATAGGGTGGTAATAAGCATAGAGAAATCCCTGGAATATAAGGAGTATGCTCTAGGAGTCTTCTTGGACATTGGCGGGGCTTTCAATAATGTTGCAAAATGGGCGATTATGGATGGTCTTAATTACATAAAAGTACATCCTGCCTTAATAAGATGGATCGGCTGCATGTTAAATTGCAGGAAGATTACGTCACAATGGGGATTGTACGAGACCACGAAATTAGTGGACAGGGGCACGCCGCATGGAGGGGTGCTATCACCTCTGCTGTGGACGCTGGTCATCAACCAACTGCTCAGGCGATTCGATGAGGGACCCGTAAAACTTACGGCTTACGCAGATGACGTTGCAATTGTCATAAGTGGAAAGTGCCTTCCAACAATTAGTTCTTTGATGGATCGGGCGCTTCGGGATATTCATTGGGCATCTAATGTCGGGTTGAAAGTCAATGCGGAGGAGACGGATATGGTCTTGTTTACAAAGAGGTACAAGGTCCCAAATTGGAACAGGCCTAAGTTAGGAGGGGTGACCTTAAAGCAGCATGCTTAACCAACGAACCGATATCATTTCGTTACGATAATTAACGAAATGATTTTGTTTCGTTTTCTGCCATATCAAAACGAAGTCAAATCGTTTATGTTGATTATTAATTTCAAACTATGCTGACAAAGCTGATTGATGGCGGAGTCGTTAAAGGTGAAAGCATTAGCCAAGCTGATTGCAACTTTCCTCATGAATTTTGACAGTACGAACATTTCTCAGAGTATTTTTGACATTACCACCAACGAATTACACAAACAAATTACATGGAGTTTGTGTGTATGTCCGCTCGCTGTTACCACCTTACGACTTCACCGTGGCTATAGCATTGCCAGCACAATTCAAACATAAATTATCACGTTTTTGTTAACGTTTTTAACGTTAACGAAAGCTTTTCGTTTCGGTTAAAAACGAGATACAATTTATCTTGATAATTTCTTTATCGATAATATTTCGAAGTGTTTCAACGGAAACGGTTGACAGTTTTTGATAAACGATTAGCTTAACGTTAAGGTGCATCCCTGCCTTAAAGGAGAAACCTTGCACAAAATATCTAGGAATCATCCTAGACAGTAAGCTGTCATGGAAGCTCACGTGGAGGAGAGGGTCAAGAAGGCTTCAACGGCACTCTATGCATGTAAAAGAATGCTGGGGTGTACGTGTGGCTTATCGCCCTCTCTTTCTCATTGGGTTTTTACAGCGATTGTAAGCCCTATTCTATACTATGGAGTTCTTGTTTGGTGGAAATCCACACAAAAAACAACCTACCGCAAAAAATTACAGGGGTATGCAGACTATCAATGCTTAGCATTACGGGAGCCCTGAAAACAACCCCGACGGCTGCACTGTATGCCATTCTGCACATTCCACCTGTAGACCTGGTAGCAAAGCACAAGCATTAACAAACACGCAAAGCAACCAAGGCTCATGATTGGGGGGGGGGGCCCCCACACCCCCCCCACCCCCCTCGGGGCATGGCTTATGAGCTACTACGTGAGGCGCAAAACGTCTGAACCCATATGAAAGCCCAAAAAATATAGTAGTATAGACGTACATACCATCACAAAGAACACTAAAACAAGAACTAATAAAAAAATACAACCTGATTCCCAACCATATCATGACGCTTCCAGAAGGAGAGATTTAAGAGACCACAAAATACCGAGGTAATAGACGGTTGAGCGCAAAGATGCGCAACATGGCGGACACGAGGAACACGATCAGAACAAAAACAGATGGTTCCAAATAATATATCGTGCAAAGGACGTCAAGGGGTCCAAAAGACGTGGTATAAACATGTGATGACTGATAAAAAATAAGAAAATAACACGGAAAAATAAAAGACAATAAAAATCCTACAAAAGGACTGCGCAAAAAAAGAGAATCTACATGATCAAAAAAAAAAGACGTGTATTATACCAGTCACAACACAAGCACGATAAAAATGGTATACACAAAGTTAAAGCACACTAAAAAAAAAAAAAAAAAAGGACCACAACATGAAAAAAACAAATAAATAAAAAAAAATAGCAGTAAATAAAAAAAAAGAACCTTGGAATGAAGAACAAAAAATTATAAAGAGGAAACAGGGACCTTAGAAAAAAGCAATAGAAAAACAGGGACAAAAAAAAAAAAACAGAAAACGACGCCCAGAAAAATGAACTGGAGCAAAAAAGAAAGACATTTAGATCGAAGTACAAAAAACGCGACCGCCCGGCAAAACGCAAAAAAAAAAAAATACGGCAAACATCGAAAAACAGAGAAGATAATGCAACAAAAAAAACAAACAAGGCGAAAAAAAAATAAGCTGTGCAAAGATAAGCAAAACGAAAGCAAAGCAAAGAAAAGCTGACAGAAACCGAAAAAACGAAAAAGCATAAAGTGCAGCCAGCAGTGAAACGGAAAAGACAGAAAAAGCAACACCGTAAAGAATTGAAAAAAATACACAAAAATAAAAACAAAAACTATATATTTTTGAATAGTAAGAAAAAACACCTTTTGTATTATTCAATCGGAGGGACGAGAACGCGAGATGAAAGAAGAGATTGATGAAACGAAACGGGAAATGCCGAAAAAAAGAGAACGCGCAGCGATCAGAAACAAAATAAATTAAAAGAAAAACAAAAATATAGCAACGAAAAAAAAAAAAAAGCGTCAAACGCACACCAGAAAAAGAAAACGTTAACAAGAAAAGGATAAAACAAAGGAAAAAAAGAAAAAAAAAAAGACAGAAAAAAAAGGCGAAAAGACACGAGAAAAAAAAAAAATCTCGAAAAGCAAAAAAAAACAGCTAAAAAAAAAAAAAAAAGAGGAAAGAAAAGAGTCCAGAAAAGACCCAGACACACTCAGGAAAGAAAAAGGACAGAAAAAAAAAATAAGAACGTGAGCAGAAACACCCAACAAAGAAGCGAAAAAAGAGATGCCCTCCGAACAACAAAAAAAAGAAAAAAAAAAATAATACGCACACAAAAAAAAAAGATGCAACAAAAAAGAAAAACAACACCAAGCAAAAAAGAAAAAACGAAAAAAACAGAAACAAACGAAAACACGAACGCGCGAACGCTCGAAAAAGACTCGAAAAAGAACGGCGATCCGAAAAAACCGAAAAAAAAGAAAGAATTAAGACGAACAAGAAAAAAAACTCCAAGAACAAACCTGCGCACGTCGAACCGCACAAAAAGGTGAACGACAAGAAAAAAAAGAAAAAACAAAAAGAAGGAAAAAGCAAGAAAAGAAGAAAACAAGAAACCAAGAAAAAAAAAAAACAAAAAGAGTGAACAAAGACAGTGTAAATAAAACCACAGCGCACATTAACATTAACAACACAAACAAGCGACAAAAAAACGCAAGATCCAAAACCTCATCTGCGAAAAGAAAGAAATGTCACAGTGCCATCACAGACCCGTACAACAACAATACACTGTGCAACCGTGTGTAAGACGTCTCACATCGAACAACATCGAAATGTAAGAACGATCGAAAGACATGATAATCTGCCGAAAAAAACCGCAAAAACAACTGGAAAAGTTCGAAACAACAAGTGCGAAACGTGTAATACTCCTAAACA